>PQXK01000169.1:0-85952 GCA_004786245.1 Botrytis hyacinthi | reverse complement strand
TAGGCCGAAAATCAATTGTTGATCAGCTTTCCGAAACCTGTTTCTGCTCTGAAATCATAGTAATGGGTTCCACAGGCGCAAATTCACGATGAAGAAACATAAGACCTGGGATGGGGATGGAGTACTCGCAGTTGCCGGAGGGTACGCTCGACTTCAAAATATTGATGGTAGAGATATGGGCCGCTGCATGTATAATGAGCCTTTGCTACCCGGCAGTACATTGAGCATTGGAGGGAAGGATGTTGAGATTGATGCAGCCATTACAAAGGCAGAATTTCTTTCTGGCCGACAATTTTTAAATAATGGTGGTAAATCTACTACAGCAGACAGTCATAGCAGTCCAGCCGCACGACCTCCGCCTCATCCAACCCTATCAAATATATCAAAAAACAATTCTACGAGCACACTTGGGAAGAGAAAGGATAGTGGCTTAGGCTCGGTAATTCCTGCCAAAAGTTTCTATGCCTCTGCTCCAAAAAACGATGCAGTTAAATCCCAATTCAAGAATCCTCTTCTAACAACGACAATCATGCCACAGAATAAAAGCGGTGCGCCCACTCCCCGGCATGATCCCTCTGCACCAGGGGCGATTGTAATGCAACGACCGAATCCTAAGTATGTTGCGAAAGGCAAGCAAGTTGTGGATGTTGTCGTCGATCCTTTCTTGGGTCGCCATTTACGTGATCATCAAAAGGAGGGAGTTAAGTTTTTGTACGAGTGCGTTATGGGCTACCGTTCCTTCAATGGGCAGGGTGCAATTCTAGCTGATGAGATGGGCCTTGGAAAGACACTACAAACAATCGCGCTGTTATGGACATTATTGAAGCAAAATCCGGAACACCCACACGAGGGGGGCGTCATAAAAAAGGCCCTGATTGTCTGTCCTGTAACTCTTATCTCTAATTGGAAAGCAGAATTCAACAAGTGGCTCGGTAATGAAAGAATAGGCGTTTTTGTTGCAGATGGATCCAAGAACATTCGACTTACTGATTTCACTCACGGCAAAAGTTATAGCGTCATGATCATCGGGTACGAAAAGCTACGCACAGTACAGGAAGAGTTAAAGAAAGGAGGTGGAATAGATATAGTCGTAGCTGATGAGGGGCATCGCTTGAAGACTGCTGCGAACAAATCGGCGCAAGCAATCAAGAATTTGAATACCGAGAGACGAGTCATTTTATCTGGAACGCCCATACAAAATGATTTATCAGAGTTCTTTACAATGGTGGACTTTGTGAACCCCGGTCTTCTCAATGGCTACAATACTTTCAAAAAATGTTTCGAGGCCCCAATCTTGAAAAGCAGACAGCCGGGTGCTACAGAGAGCGACATGGAGAAGGGAACGGCCCGAGAAGAGGAGTTGGCCGAGTTGACAAAGTTATTCATATTACGTCGAAACGCCAGCATACTTGCAAAATACTTGAAGCCAAAGACAGAATATGTACTATTCTGCAAGCCCACTCAAGCTCAAGCTGAAGTATATCAGCATGTCCTAGCCTCTCCGGTCTTTGGTAGAGTCCTTGGCAGCTCAGAGGCCTCTCTACAGCTTATCACTATGCTTAAGAAAGTCTGCAACGCTCCAAGCCTCCTTGTCAAAAAGAGCGATACAGATACACCTAGCAATTCAAACGTTGCTCAGCTGCTGGAAAGCATACCTCCCGAAATTCTCAAGAAAAATCCAGTTGTGGCAAGCAGTAAATTCAGAGTTCTAAATCGCATGCTTTTGCGGCTTTCGAAGTCAACTACCGAAAAGATAGTTCTTGTCTCCAACTACACTTCTACTCTCGACCTGCTAATGTCACACCTTTCGTCATTGAACTTACCTTTTCTGCGCCTCGATGGTAGCACTCCTCAGGCAAAACGACAGGATCTAGTAAACACGTTCAACAAGACACCTGCATCAAAATATTTTGCCTTTCTCCTTTCAGCTAAATCCGGCGGTGCTGGTATAAACCTAATTGGAGCATCACGCCTCGTATTGTTTGACGTTGACTGGAATCCTGCTACTGACCTTCAAGCCATGGCACGTATCCATCGCGACGGGCAAAAGCGTCCAGTCAAGATATACAGGTTTCTAATGTCGGGAGGCATGGATGAAAAGATTTATCAGCGACAAGTTACTAAGATGGGGCTCGCCGACAGTGTGATGGATGGCAAGAAGAACGAAGCAAGTTTTTCAGCCGATGAGTTACGAGATCTCTTTAGATTAGATGTAAATGCGCAATGCCAGACTCACGAGCTCCTGGGTTGCGAATGTGGAGGAGTTGGTCGCGAGGAGCCAGCTGTATCATCATCTGAGATCCCGGAACCCAACACAGAGATCAGCGCGAGTGAAGATGATGAAGAGGACGATGATGATGAGTTCCCTATCAATCCAGCTTGTTCACTGGTGCCAGCAACCAAAGCAAATGTGGAGGCCCAGCAAAAGATTGCTCTTGAAGCCATTAAAGGAAAACAATCCAAGAAAGCAAAGAAGATGCAAGCGTTAATGGAGTACAGACACATTGACACTTCGATTTTCCATGTCAAATCGGCGGATTCGATTGCTACAGAGGTAAACGACGCGAAACAGTCCCTAGATGACGACGTCTTACTTTCAGTTCTAGAGGATGAAAGATGTAAAGTTTGCTATGTTTTTGCTAAGAAAGGATAGGAATGATATCAAGATAAGCATTTGGGTGAGGGTTAAACATTGATTTGCATTGCTAGGCGCCATAGGATTGGCTTCATATCTGGCATACGGGAGTTTTCGCAGGGAAACTTAGATATATGATGTTGATGGTGCTGTCGGTGTCGAAATTCTGGGAAGACTATAGAATGAAGCCAAGGTGATTACGAACGGAATTGGCTTGTCGTAAATATTCATCAATATAAAAAGCTTAATATATGATAAATAATCCTGATTTTACACTTCATACAGCTCATACATACTATTATTTTATTGAGGGCCACATCTGGAATGTATAAATAAATCCTTTATAAATCCTTTCTTCGATATCCTTCTCTGTCCAGATTTCACCTGAATTTAAAGTTCGCTTTCCGAGATTCGATTGGTGGGGAGCTTCAAACTATACCACTAGTAGCTAGCCTCTCTTTCTACAGTGATGACTGAAGTTCGAGCCACATCTCAAAAGCTCGAGGGCCAAAAAGTCGAAACGTTTGATAACACATCTTCTTTCGAAGAACAATCAACTTATAAATTTCTTTCATGTCCTTCCTTCGCTAGATACATTGTCGCAAACAACATTTGGAGGGGAGAATTGAATTAAATTTTTAATTTGCGTGCAACTTCACTTTAAAAGAAAGGTCTTGAAGGCCAAAAAATAATTTCAATATGAGTGGAACGGATTATTCCTACGATGAACAGGTATGTAACTTTGCGCATATAGCACAAGGAGGCCAGCTAACATTTTATAGGGACAATTCTTCCCTATCTTCGTCGGTACACTGGTTGGAATCGTATCTACAGCTTTGACGTGGGACGTTTTAAGACCCAGATCAGATCCAGGCGCCACGGCGCCCCGAATAAAGACGGACTACAAGCCAGAACATGCGGATCTCATCGATAGTCAAAGGAGGGCACAGAGAAGAAAACAGAGAAAGATAAAACGCATGATTGCCATGGTTGTGGGGTGGGCGATAGTAGCTCTTATGGCATACCAATTTCAAGTTACAGCCAGAACTGTAGCAAAAATCTGGAATCCATATGATATCTTGGATATCAAAGAGGTAATGTGGCTCTAAATACCGTTTTTTTATATTGGCTAATTTCGCAACAGTCCGCTACTGAGAAAGAAATCAAATCACACTACAAACGACTTTCGTTGAAATTCCACCCTGATAAGATTAGACCTGACCCAGCTAAAAATCAAACAATCGAATCATTAAACGATTACTTCGTAGAGCTTACAAAGGCATACAAGGCGCTTACTGATGAGGAGATCCGAAACAACTATATACAATTTGGACATCCCGATGGCAAACAGAGCTTTAGCATCGGAATTGCTTTGCCTACCTGGATCGTCTCTGAAGGAAACGGAAAATATGTCGTACTTGTCTATGCGCTTCTTTTGGGAGTTTTACTTCCTTACCTTGTCGGAACCTGGTGGTATGGCACCCAGCGCATGTCAAAAGAGAAGGTCTTGATCGAAAGTGCCAACAACTTGTTCCAAGAATATCAAGAGAGCATTACCGAGGGCGGAATTGTTGGTGCTTTGAGCAGTGGTGTTGAATACAAGAAAATTTTGAAAGGCCACAAAGCTGATTCTGGACTTGGCAAATTAGAATCAAGAGTTCTTGCAGAAGGAGATGGAATCACTGCTGCAGCAGGCTTGTCAGCCAAGGACAAAACAAAGCTAGAAGATTTAGATGGCGGTGCCCGACGAAAGGCTCTTGCATTACTATGGGCATACTTGGGCCGAACTGAACTTGAAGACTCTGAACTCAATAAGGCAAAATACGAAGTTGCTCCTATCGCTCATGACCTCAACAATGCATTCACAGCTATCACTCTCGCCTTCACAACTACTGGCCCTATTCTTGCATCATACGCAACTGCTCAAAACATCGTTCAAGCTTTACCACCAAATGCCTCTCCACTTCTTCAATTACCATATATTACCCCAGCTATTGCAAAGGCAATTGAAGGCGACTCTAAAACTCATTTGACCCTTCAGCAATATATGGCACTACCGAACGCATACCGAAAGAAGTTGAGTGTTGGAAATGGGCTTCTCACAGAAGCTCAATATAAAACAGCCATGTCTACTGCAAAACAACTTCCTCATTTACAGGTTGAGAAGGCATTCTTCAAGGTTACAGGCGAAAAGTTTATCACCCCTAGCTCATTAGTATCCTTTGTTGTCAAAGGGCGATTTATCCCTCCTGGAAGCGAAAACGTTCCTAAGGTTAACGAACTCGATTTGGAAGATATTGACCCAGATGAGGATGATCTTGATGCTATCCTTGGTCGCACGAAGAAGTCTGCCAAAGGCGAAAAGGCCGAAACTAAGCAGGTCTTCCCACCTCTTGCATTCGCCCCCTACTTCACACGTGACCACTCGCCTAAATGGCATGTTTTCCTCACCGATAGCAAGCAAGGCAAGATTGCTGTACCACCTTTCACATTCTTTGCCTTTGACAAACCCATATTTGATGAAAGTGGAAAACCTACTTTCAATATGCAAACGCTCAAGGCACAGTTCCAGGCTCCCCCACAACCCGGAAGCTACACCTTTGTTATGCATCTCATCTGTGATTCATATGTTGGATTTGATACCAAGCTTGAGGCTACACTTGTCGTGGAAGATGCTAGTAAGGCTATGGAAATCGATGCCGAGGACGATATTAGTGAACCGGATGAAGGTATGTTAAAATCTCAATATCATCATTTTTTAATTGAGCTCGTACTAACAAAATCTATAATAGATTCCCTAGCAGGACAGATGCAAGCCATGAAAACTGGTGTCCCGCCTCCCAAAAAGAAGAAGCAAATAACTCGAGACTCGAGTGATGAGGATAGCAACACTGAAGAAGAAGTTGATGAACAGAGTGAAACGGATACAGATACGGATACTGATGGGGAATAATGAGTCACGCTCGTCTACTTCTAAATCTACATCATGAATTCATTCTGAAGCGGATTTTCAACACTTATTCTTTTACGTTTATCTGACTGATACTCTTGGGTGTTCGGGATTTTTTCTTTATTGGGGGAAACTTTATCGTGTGTACTTGTACAAAATAGGCGTGATGAGCATTTTGGGTTGGCGTTGTATGTTATACACATAGCTTGTTGTGTGCGACTGTAACTTTGCTTGGAGTAGAGCAGAACAGAGCAGAACAGAAATGCAATGAATTGAATTGAATTGAAAATTTCGATTATGAAAGAATGAATACCTTTAACCTTATATTCATTCCAAGCGCATCATTCATTTACACCCTAAAAACATATGTGAATGTGTCTGTCTACTGTTTTCATGGTGCAAATGATGTGAAGCATAAGATGAAAGTGACACAATTGAAATTTGTCTACATGAATATTTCGACGCGTGATTCAATCCTTTCCTTTTCCTTCTTTCCTTGCTTTCTGGCACCAACACCAATACCAGCATCAAATTTAGATCCAGATGAGGACTCAAGACTCCAAACTCCTACACGCCGATCCAGAACTCCCATCTTGGCACTCCTTTTCTTCTTCCTATATAAAGACAAAAAGAGAGGGGTTCAAATGAAGTACAACAATCACAACTCTACCAACCCATCTTTCGCTACCCCAGTCCTAATCCAAACTTCCCAGCTCACAATCCCCTTAACAAATCCTCACACCACAAATATCCACTCCCCTCCCTTCAATCTTTGCCTTCCTCCCAAAATATTCTTTTACGATTCCCTCTACAAACGTATAGTCGCCTGCGCTCCATACATCGAGACCCATGCGTTCCATATCTGCACTACTGATGTATACACAGCTCAGTCCATCTCCTTCTTCTTCCTCCTCTTCTAAAGAGGAATTGTCAGTTGCGTCTCCTCCTCTACCGCCACCACCGGAATTGTTACGATTTCCTCTATTGATTAATAAGGAAGAAGAACTATGTGAATGTATTTGATCATCTTCTCTTTCATCGTCCGAATCGCTCGCATCAATAATATCACTCAAGCACGTGAGGATCTGCGTAGTAAAACGATGAAAATAGGCAATAATGCCCATCTCCGTTTCCGCCGTCATCATCCCACTCGCATTGAAACCTAACGGAGTAGGGAACGGATTTGGTGTATGAGGAGAGGATAGAAGTGCCGAATCAGCTTCCCATTCTTCTTGAGAATGGAGGCGTTGTTCGCCCGCTGAAGCCCACCATATGAATCCGGAATATGCGAGCGCAGCCCAGGAGACGGGCTCAATGATAGAATCTGTATCAGAGATATCGAGATTAGGATCGTCTCGCGGAGGAAGAGTCGCAGTAGAGGTATCAAGGGTGGTAGGGGAGGGAAATTGCTCGAGGTAGGAGGTGGTGGATGCGCGGCGCGACGTGCTTATGTCCGGAGAAGCGGGCTGGGGGGTTCGGGATAGACCCCACCGTAGGGCTTTGTAGCGGCGTAGATCACGTTGAGTGGCTTTTAGTTCGATGCCGCCAGGCGATAATTCGATTTTGGGCCAGACTTTTGCGGTGGAGGGGGAGGCGTGCGGTGGTGGCATGGTTATGAGGACATCGTAGAGATGGGTTTTGGTAGCAAGAATACTGTCGGTTGTACATGCTATCCAACCACAGCCAGGTTCATCGCGCCCTTCAGTCTGAACGGTATCTTCGCAGGCGGCTCTTTGTTTTGAGGCGTTGAGGTCATCCTCGAGGAGGGGTATGTCGTGGACGCCGATTGAGAAAAGGGGTCGAAGTCTTTGTGGTGGTGCAGTCGGTTCTAGTAGATCGCTGACTGCAAGTGGAATATTTGATAGAATGGATATGTCATACACTATTTGAAATTAGTTGATGTGAGAACAGCATAGAAAGGCTTTCTAACCAAAATCGCATGTCTCATGTACAGGCGCATGCGCACTGATCAAAATCCTCTTCCGTAAAAGTGCAGCTCTATGTATTGGGAATATCATAGGGCCAAATGTGTCCAATAGTCTTGGTAAGCTCCAAGCAGGGTGATATACCGACAATGTGTGTCCAGGGGGTATTAAAGTTGTGCCATCGGAAGCTGAACGATCTCTGTTGTGACCTTTTGCTTTCGGTGGTGTATTCCGAGCTTTATATCTAGCACTTGACGGAGAATCTAGTAGTGAGTCGGTGTCTCTACTTTTGCCCAGATCATCGCCTTTATTACTCTCCCAAAATCTCTCAAGTCGCTCCGTCTTGCTCTCGTCAAGTATAAGCTCGCTGGAAAGAGCATCAGCAGGCATCACACCAATTGGTCGCGTAGTCATACCTTGCGAGGTCCTTCAAGCTCTCAGCATGCTTCCAGCTCCTGCCCAACCTTCCATAACTCAAAGGTACCATAATACCTACAGCAATCATCCTCGCATTCCGCGAAGCTGTATCCGCAGGCGCGTTGACGAATGCGCTGAGTCCTGCATGATTATCATGGGTGAAGTATATAAGATCCTCTTCCACTGTATGTAAGCCCGACGGCAGACTCCTATATTCGACCACTCCATCTAACTCGATGCCTGGTAATGAGCGTTTCCATCCAATCGTATAGCCAGCCTTGATATCGAAATATATCATGAATAGTGCAGAGAGGGGTGGGAGATCGGCAGTGATGTTACTAATTTCGATGTTTAATGGATCTTCTCCTCGACGTTGGGCTGCCATTGCATATCCAAAGAAATGGGATCTATGTGTGAGGAATGAATATAGATATGCCCTCGATTGAGGGTAGAGATATCTTGAGAAATATGGATGTTGTGTTGTGCATTATTTGATAGTAATTCTTAGGTAGAATGACGATGTTTGGGATGTTTGGGGTTTAATTGTGGGTGACGCATAACCCTTGTCCTTGTTCATTTTAAGTTTGAGCTTGCATGTTACACGTAGGACTACAGGATGAAAGGGAACATCACATTCATCGCACTACATCGAGGTAATCATGGAGAAATTTCGAAAATAGATCGAAAATAGAGTCACGTAAATAGACGCACTTTCTATGGCCATGTTTCCTTATCTACAATGATATTCATATTTCTAGTAATGCGGGCTTTGGTATATTCAAGCATCTTAGGGAGGTCTATGTACATCTTTATCAAATGAGGATATTGCAACATCACAAGGTCAACGGCGTCGATCACTATTGGTGAATAACTCCCTGGTTGAGTCTCTACCCCTCTCTCTACTCATGAACCTGACTCATATACAGACGACTATCATCTGAGGTACAGTAGTATGAGAAGATCTTAACCTCCATAGGTAGCTGAAGGTACATGATATTGGAAAGGCTACCTATGTAGGTAAACATAGAAGCACTTGGAGAGCAAGGCAGTTCTTACTTGCAAGTATTCCTCATGTCTGTTCTTTATACTGCTTTGTAGGTAGTTGTATTGGAGCAGAGCTATGTGTCCTTGATAGACTCATGATGTTCAGCTATCTTCCTTTCTTGTACTCGTCGTGTTGAATGACATTGTTTAATCGCGTTTTTCCAAAGCTATAACAAGGTTTAAAAGGCAAGTTACAGTGTTTTTTATCAACTTCATCTTTGGCAGCTCAATCATATGTTTTGGCATATGAAGATGAAGGCCATATATCAATATTATGTTTCATTATGTACACATTATGTACCATCTTCATTGCTGCCATAGCAATCTTTTCTATCATACCACTATCCATGAGAGTTATGATCTCGAATCTGCTCGCAGGTCAAAAAAACGTGAGGGCTGTGCCGTTACTTGTTTGTCCTTTTGTTTAGAACGTTCATGCCGGAAAGTTCTGTTGTCACCATCGTCAAGTAAGTACCCTTCTCGGTAAATTAAAGCATTTTCATGATATGGCACAGCACAAGAACAGTAGAAGATGCACACCTTGATAGTTCTCATCCCGATTGTCAATAACATGCAGATTCACTTTTCGCATCAAGATCACCACTTACCAAATTCGAGAGCATGCGGGCAACACGTTCTGATCTCTTTCAAATCAAGCGCGCCTCGAGAGTGAATAGAAGTCTGCAAACAATTTCACGTATCAGGTCTTTGTTATCTTCCTGTTGCAACAATATTCTTCCGATCTGTCTTCTTTACGCAAATTCTAACAACAAGAATTCGAATATCTACTATAGAAAGCTGCAAAGGTTTCAACGCTACAACTCCTACAATGGCAGGTGAAATACTTCATTCACTTAGTCCAAGGTCAATCAAAAGAGGAATCTTACAGAACCTCCAAAAGTTGTCTGTTGTAAGTTTCTTCCACCCCCTTCTCCCTTCTTCCCCTTCAAAGGTACCACCAGAAAATGCTCGGGTGCTTTATATCCTTGCGAATCTCGGCCAGGTCTTCCAAAATTACAGCAGTGATTGCGAATCAAACCAGAAATGATATCAAGATTGTCGATGTTGTGGTCCAAAACTGTATTACTACCATCAATTCCTGTATCCCACAAACCACAAACATTTCTAATAATTATTCTAGCGAAAGCAAACAACAAATCCACCACTACCCAATGATGGCTCGAACTTTATCATAGCACCAGCAGCACCTCCGCTCACTGACGATTATCATGATTACTTAAATTTCACCATGGGTAGAGAATCAATCTATGCTTCGGCAACTGATACTATGGGCAATGAATCGATCTATGCTTCAATATTCGACACCATCGACACTCCACCTTTAACACCTCCAATCTCTGAATCGCCAATTTCTGAATCATCACTTCCCAGAACTCCAGTCCTAGAACTCCAACAACTATCTTGGCCCTTACCAGAAACCCTCCCAAGAATGTTCCTCCGCTCCTCAACCCTGACAACCTTCAGCCTTTTTCCCTTCCTCCCTAAAGAATTGCGCGTCAAAATCTGGAAATTTGCGGCCTGCCACCCCCGCATTGTACACCTCACCTATGACCACCCAACAGAGTCACTCGTTTCGCTTAGTCCCATTCCTGCACTTCTCTCTACCTGCGGTGAAGCGCGCGATGAACTCCTCCCTCTCTTCAAACAGTTGGCTCTCCCGCCCTCAGCATGTGGAGCTAGAATTTACGTAGATCTCGATGTTGATACTGTTTATATTCGACGAGCTACAACTTCGATTGAAGACGTGAGTCCTTATACTAGTAATTTCACGACAACAAAGGCGATCTTTGGGGCCAATAATTCGGCGGCTTGTCATCCCTTGAGTGATGTTAAACATCTTGCAATCGATTCTTCACTTATTGATTCACCAATCGAACTTCGTCTTCTCTGGGGCGATTGGAATCATCGTTCTAAACCCTCGGATTTGAAACTAAGGGAGCTGGAAACCCTTAAAATTGTTTATGCGCCCATTTGTAAGAGACCTGAGTTGAGAAAGATTCGAGGACATCCGCAGATTAGTTACGATTGGGAGAGCAATGGTGTTGATAGTTTCACCATCTTGTTAGGAGAGGACAGATGGGAGCGTCGCCGTCATTATCCTATTAATAACGGAGAATGGATGACAGAACCTTCCTTTTCTCCTCGAATTTTCAATTATAGACAAGGAGTGTTTGTGCAACAGGACCCGGAGTTCTTGAGCAGAGACCATGTTTGCGATAATAATGGGGAAGGAAGGGCAGAGAAGTATTTCGACTGTCCGGGTTGTCATGAATACATGAGTTTGGGCGCGTATAGAGCGTATATGAATATGATGGAACGTGATGTTGTGGGTTGGAGAAAACCGGAGTTTGAGGGAGTTGTGTATGAGAGGGAGACGGAGAGAGATATGGAGTGTTATTTGTGGGGTTGATGTTAGTGTCGATTCTGTTTGAGAATTTGGGAGATGGGAGATGAGAGGGAGCAAGGGTTTGAGAGGATAAGAGATGAGTGATGAAGGATAATTGAGAATGACTAGGAGATAAGATTGGGGACACGAGGACTTTAATGGTTTGTAAGATTATATTGTCTTTTGCGGTTTTTTATTTGTTGCAAAAAAGTTTCATTGATAAAGGATTTGATAGACGGATCGATAGAGAGAAAGAGAGACTCATGGTCTGATTCTCCATACGACTTTACGACTTTACGAAACCATAGGCGTTGGAGCGAGGATACCTCGACTTTCTATACATATTACACATGTTACATATGTATAGACGGAACGATTTCCCGCTTACATCCCTACACTTACGACGGAATTACAAACCACGATAGTGCAGAAAATTCTGCGGGTTCCAGGAGGATATACAAGATGTATCTTACCCAGAGACAGAGAGAGAGGTTCATAGGATACAGAGAAATTGTAATGGTTAATTCTGCTGCTTGCAGCAAGATAGCGAGGGATTTCATATTCTTGGTGTACATAGCTGTTTCCATAGAAAAATGCATTGGGTTTCATTACTTACTTTCTATATGCTGGCGTGTTGCTGATGTTTGACATTCATATTGTTATGAGTGTCATTTGGTAAGGTGATATGAGAGATGGTGATATATGTTTTGATTATCTTGATACCGTGGGGAGGGGGGAAAGTTTCTTTGGTGAATACTTGATCCCTCTGGTGGTGCCAACGAATGTGTCTCGAACAATTTACTTTTCATCTCATCAGCGCTTGAGAGAATTAGAAATAGCTTTATCGGGTTTCTAGATCTGCGTGCTCATCCTATGGTGTACACGGAGAAGACCCTTTTACTCCCACAGAGCCGTCTCTAATTTCCAAGTACGAGAGTGTGGTGATTGAGTGATGGGCATTTAAACCTCTTGTCGCCTAGCAATCGATGGGACGAGAGTGATAGAACTTGATTTGAAACAGTAACTCCGCACCCCAAGAGTTGGTCGATGAATAGTATGCATAACAGCAAACACCGGTGGTATATGTGGATCCATATCATCCCCAAAAGTTTACTCGCAACTACCTACCGAGCAAGATTATCTTTCAAGACAAGAATAAACTGTGCATTATTCATGTAAAGTCACTAATTTGAAGCTTCATTTTCGTACAGCTCGATGTGATCTCATGGGCTGGCTTATTTTATCTTTCAAGCTCGTACATACTTGGAGATATTGAATGTAGGAAAAGGATCTGCAAGGCTATCTAGCTTAGATTTGAGGTGTGTTCCTTCTGGAGAGCTGGGGGGGGTGCGGTATGATAGGAAGGTATCTGATTTCTGCCGGTTTCAAATGTGCTCATAGTATTTCTATAATCGAGACCCTCTGATATGATTTGATTTTTTGATGAAGCTGTGATCGAATAGTGTTTTAAAAGAAGATCGGAATACCGTACAGGAAATCCTGTGATGTTGATAGAGAGATATACAGATGAGATTATGAGGGGGATGGTTGGAGATATGTGGGAAATTCAGTGTGTTCTCGTCTGGAAACAAAGATTGATGATTGATAATTATATATAATTCCCCAATTCACTTCTTGAAAACCCACAGAATAAAATCCACGAGAATATATAGACTTCCCGTTGTTCTCAATCCCAATACGTGAGTGTTGAGATCACCGAGATCCAAGCAAAAATACTGACAACTACAATTCATTCATCGATCACTCAAATCACCAGAGGAAATAGGAATTACGGGGTCTAGTCCCATATATTGAGTTCCTTTTGGACTTTCGAAAGATGTAGAAAAAATGTATGTGTATCTCAATCAAGCTAATAGGAAGTTTGATCACCAGTAAAACACTTCAAGGACCTAATTATACCCTTCGGCGCGTATGAGAGCATACTTGAATATCCTTAGGGGGAGGGAGAAAAGGCTGAATTTCTATTTGACATTACCGAATACAATTCTTTATTCGTGGTTGTTTTCTATAGAAAAATTATCTGTCAATATTGAGGTGGGCTTGTTTTTTCCCCCCAGAATGTCGGTTCGGATTAATGTATCACGTGCCAATCGCCTCGGCTAGCAAAAACGTCAACACTTCCTGCCACAACCACAAAAATAGAAATCAGACACAAGAAATCGCCAAAAATAAATTTGAGTGTGAAATTCAAGGAATTCGATGCTGAACTCTCTGACGGGGAGTCGAACCCCGGTCTCCCGCGACTTGCAATATTATTGACAAGCGGAAATCATGACCGTTAGACCATCAAAGATGTTGTGCTATTGTTGTCAAATCTCAGGATATTCAATGATATATTACAAAGTTTGTTTAGTGGGAGCGGGGGGGGAAAGCTTTGGCCTAGCACTCACCGGAGTGGAGAGTGATAGGTAGGGCAGAATCTAATACATATAGCGAGCGGGACTTGGGCTGGGTAGAAGAGAGCTACGGGGACGGCCGGGGAGGCGATCAGATATATGTCATCAAAGATATTGTTTTCAGTGAGAAGCGAAGGGCTAGATATGATTAGTGTTGTCTTGAATGTTGTAAAAGAATTTCATTTGTGAAAATTGGATTATGATATATTATTGTTGCAATACCAATGGAGATTGACTTTGAAATTGTTATGTGAAAGACGTGTTGGCGATAGCGACGTTGAAAAAGATAATTGTGAAAAACTCAGAAGCTTGCGAAATCGTGGAGATAACGATAAAAGCTCAGGGGCCAGCCATATATACGACTTCAGGTTTTGGGAAGAAAGACTCATCGAAATGAATTATGCCTAAAAAGGAGAAACTTTCATTTACCTCCATGAAATTCAAATGAACATCGGGAGGCAGTTGGCTTTCCAGAATAACGAATTGAATGTCGATTGATGATGAAGAGATATCTTCGCCAGAAGCTTTCCCTGCCAGACTTTCGTCTTTGACGTTTGAGAGCTACCTACTCACACATGATGTATCTGCAAGCAAGGTCTAGAGTATTCAAGCTCCTCTTCTCTCCTTGATTAGGGAAGGGAAGGAGCTTTCTCCTCCGTAGGGAGGAGAGAAAAGAAAAAATCGGCAGGATTTGGTAGGTATCAAGCTGATCATGGAAGGCAAATCAGAAATTCCCTTGATAGTATCAAAATGACCTCAGATCATAGTGTTTTGCATTGAAAGTCAACCACATAATCGATTTCTTTCTTCTTCTTCCACCAAGGAGAGATGACGAGGACTGAATAATCGACATAATTTAGGAGTTTCTTGCAGGGCCCAGGAGAAAGGGGGGAGGTAGTAGGGGATAAGGTTTCATCCATTGCAAGCAGCACAGGATAAGATCTCTGACTTTGGAACAAGTCGTAACTTGTATGAATTCAAATACATTATATTTATGCTATAGACCAACTTGGTTATTGCTAGTGCAGAAAGCAATGATCAGATCCATGCCATGCTCAATCACCATGGTACCTGTCTGTTATCAAGATGTCCTCCAACCAAATAATCGAGAGTTGTGTTTATGGCGATGTGGTGAATGTGAGCCCAGCTGCCACTCAGTGCATCCTGCCGATGATCTTGAACAGAATCCATTCAATGCTAGATCCGCTAGATCGATAAGGTAGCCGTGGGTACTTGCATGGTGAAGGATCGGGGGAGGCTGATCATCACTTGATCAAAACTACATGCCCTCAACGATTTGTTGCAAGTCGCAGGTTGAGGCTCATATACAAGATGAGATAAACCAGATCCTCTGAACGTTTTTGGAGCTGTTGGGCCTTAACCTTGAAGCTATCATAACATTTGCCAATGATATTGAGGGATGGAAATCCTATGTGCATATAGCCGCGCTATGTGGATCCATGCGGGTTCTTGAATATTGGTAGCTCCACCACACCCGCTCAACCAAACCAGATACCCTCAAATCCCCACAGTCTTTTGCATACAACTTATACACAATTGAGCGTACCAAGTCACATGAAAAGGGCACTTTGGCGGAGTGGTTAACGCGATGCCCTGCTACTGTACAAACAGAGTCAGGCATTTCCTTCGGGAGCGAGTGTTCGAATCACTCAGGTGTCGGAGATGAAACTTAGCTTTTGCACTTTTGATATATGGTTTTTCATCCTGGTTGGTTTTCTCTTTTTGGCTCCCATTCTTGAAGAAATGAAAGCAATCAATCTTATGGCCCGTAGAGATATCTGCAAGTGCACGACTGTAAGATTAGAATTGAGCCTTCTTCATTTATTAATCAATCATCCAGTTCGTCTACACCTTTCATGGACACCATTAAATGTCATCAATTCTGGGTTCTGCGCCGTTCAGCCAAGGACTAGAATTACTCTTAATCTGTAGGATCTGACTGTGTTAGAAGAGGAGCGCGGGGAGCATCAAATTGAAGTATGAATTTGTAGAATGAATCCCATTCTTTGACATAAAAGTCGATGCCAAATGTGGAGTCAAGATGCTTAAGATAGCTTAATTGAGGCGGTGAAGAATGGAGCTCTGTTTAGTAAGAAATTATATAATCATGTTTCATTGGTTCGCTCGCATCTTTTGCGGTGTTAGCCTTGTGGCTCAGGCGAGGCTGCTGCCGAAGGCCAAGCAAAGAGGATTTACGAGTTAACTTAATTTCACAGTGTTAAGGGGTTTCTTGATTTAGAATATCTCAGGCAAGGAAAGAATGCCTACAGATTGGTGGAATTCTGTATGCACCATCTCATGCACCCTCCACATCACATAAGGCTGAGTATCAAGAAAGGGGAGCATGTAAGATTGTCATGTAATGGGCAGTGCTATATATGTATATATTGACATAGGTAGGGACTTAGCTTTCCGTTCCAAGCCTTTTCTACTTTTGTGTAAGAGGTTGCATCGTATCTACTTGCTTATTCATTCCCGCCATCATTGATAATTCGATTGGATCTCACGGAGATTTTTCGAAAATTTTGAAGAGACAATGCCTATTGAAACCCCGAATCAAATAATACCCCGATCTAGGAGATGTGGACCCAAAGTAAAGACAGGCTGCCAAACTTGCAAGTATGAATTTGGAATGTTGTTTCGGTCAAGGAATGGTACTCATTGACATAATCCAGGATACGTCGAGTCAAGTGCGATGAAGCCAAGCCTTCATGTGAAAGATGTGTTTCCACTGGACGAAAATGTGACGGGTATTCCATAGACCTAAAGAGATTGAGCCCGGAAATACAAACATTGACAGACATCCAACGAGTCCCTACATCTTTACCTGGTACTGTAAATGAACGGCGAGGGTTTCAATACTTTGTTTCCAATACAGCAACAGAGCTCAGTGGATATTTTGATCCCTCTTTCTGGAATCATCTCATACTGCAAGCAAGCTCTGTGGACCCATCTCTTCGGCATGCTATCATAGGACTTGGGACTCTCCACGAAGATTTCTCGAACCGAAGATTGGATCTTGCGACGAAATGCGATGCTGCAAGATCAGGATTTGGGTTCGCTACAAGTCAATATACAAAGGCCATGTCACACCTTAGAAGGTCTTTAGCGGCAGGCAAACAGAAACCTCTCACAGCTTTAATGTCTTGTATCCTTTTCGTTTGCTTTGATTCTTTACGCGGCCATTTCTCAAGTGCAGTGATGCATTTGCAGAGCGGCCTAAAGATTTTGCAGAACTTGCGATTACGAAATAATTCTCAAGACGAGGATCTGATAGAAGAAAACATTGTACCTATGTTCATGAGACTTTGCATACAAGCTATTCTGTACATCGATACCAGAGAAGTTCCAGAACGTATGGCTTTCGCAAAAGTAATATCAACTATCAGTACTCGAGAAAATATCATACCGAGAGAATTCAAAAACCTGGATGCAGCAAGAAGAAGTCTCCTTCACGCATCCGATAGCCTTTTCCGAGGCGGTTACTTATGGGATGGTAACCTTCCTTCCGCCTGTCAACCAAAACTGGCGATGGATTTATATGTAAAATCTCGTACGCAATTGGACGCTTGGAGAGTCTCATTTGAGAACTTCATGAAAAGCCAGAGTCATACTTTTGACAGTAAACAATTGAGGGGTGCTGCACTATGCAAAATGCATTATGCAACTGTGCATATTATGGCTAGGGTTACCGAACTAGACCTAGACGATCCTCGAATGATCAAGGACTCCGTCAATGATCCCAAAAAGTTCGCCGTGTTCGATTCGGAATTCCAGGTCATCGTCAGTCTTGCGAGATCTTTGATTAATGCTGCTGAGGAAGATGCTAAAATTGGGAGACCTGCATTCACATTCTCAACCGATTTGGGTTTGATTGCTCCTTTGTATTGTAAGTTGTCTAATCTACGATGTTGTAACTTAATACTGATTCCACTTCCTGATTAGTCACTTGCGTAAAGTCGCCCAATGAAACAACTCGTCACCAAGCATTGGAACTTTTACTGCGATGTCCAAGAAAGGAGGGGATGTGGGACAGCTCATCAACGATCAACCTCGTACGAGGTTTCTGGAAACTCGAACAGAAACTGATTTATCGACCTAGAGAAGCATACCCGGGTTCAGAAAAACTCATGCAGATGAGTGAGGTGGTAAACCTTGTCCTGAACGAGAACATGCAATGGGAATGGAAGATCTCTGAGACCCAGAGAATAGAACCTCCTCGATGCACACGTGGAGACGATTTCTCGAATCTGGAGGAGTTCAGTTGGCTACCAAATGAAATTGAAGATATAAAATTATTTGAAATGGCTGGCGGAAGTTCCATTCTGGGGTTTTCTTGGCCCTAACTATATCCGAAAAGACGACGAGAGTCTGTCAAGAGACGTAATACTTATATAATGAAGATAGAAGACGCCTTATAGATTTTTTTCCCGTTTAGATACCCAGGGGTATGGCCGAGAAATGTTTAGGCAGCGATTTATTTTATATATCCAAACTCTTCTCTGCTTTTAGAATTCATTTTCCCCTTTCATGCCGTGGGTGGTATTCCCTTGTTTTGATTCTTTTGGGTAGCATCTCGATATTTACCTACTGTTAATTTCCATTTTCTTATGCCATAAACTGCAGGTGCTTTTATTTACTAGCCGTGAATCAGTATCCCAATTATTATGATTCTCTCTATTCTCTCGTAGGTGTACCCACAGAAACTGATGTTAGTCCAAAGATTAGCTTTTTCCACTACCATGTCTCGAGCGTGTCTAGCTTCACTCTAACGACTAGCTTGCGCAGCCATCTTTTCCTGGAACCTTTAAATCCCCAGATTCCCTACAGATTATGGGATTTTCGTCTGTAATTTTTTTTCATGACAATTAAGAATTATTCTAATACTCCTCATTTCTAACGTGTATCTAACAATTCTTGATCACATACCTTCTCAGTTCGGGTAAATGTATAATATAATGTATGTTACTCCTACGACAACTCGACTCTCAATTCCATGACGAAACCTCCTCAAGATTAGTTTCCAATGAAATCACACGTGAAATCATATTGATTACAGTTTTTAATTCTAGTTCTCGAGAAAGATACGCCATCTATCCAGAGGAAGCTCATTCTACTTGACCTATTTCATCCATTACAATAACGCATACTCAAAAAGACGTTAATTACACCTACCTTCTTGCAACAATCAAATATGCAGGTCGCTCACAATAAGCACGTAGGCGAACAAGAGCTTAGGAGAATACGTGGAAGCGAAGTAAACGCGGACAAAGAAGATAAGGAGCACAATTACAAGCAATGCAAGATTCATGATGATATTATCGACGATGACGTCGACGATGTAGAGGAAATTCATCATGAGGTTTCGAATGTGAAAGCCTCTTCTCAATTACAAGAGTTCACTATATTCCACAAGTTACCTACAGAAATCAGAGAAATTATATGGAAGCTTGCAATAAACGCCACCCTCACCGAAGCCCACGAAGATAGTCGTCACTTGACTCAATTTAGATATCCACAGGAGGAAGTTGTCTGGAGTTGCAAGTTGATGTTAACACATGCTCATACCAGCTCCGAAGCTCGATGGATTGTCGCAAGGAAAATGTTTCGCTTTGGCGGGGATGCATACAAACACGTTACTGACAACATGATGGATCAGTGTATATTTCCGGTGGTGAACGAGATAACATTCCGTAAAGTGGATGATGTGATTGCATGCATCCCGAAAACTTGCGATGTGGTGTATGTCGGGGTTTTAAGTGATGAGCGTAAAGAGGAACATGCAAAGCATTTGCAAAAGCTCCTTGAAGCTTAATCGTGCCTACATGACCACACCCGAGACTCTCCCACACCACAACTGGACGTTTCGTTGTGATGATCAGTGAGCGACTAGCTTCCGCCTTTCCAATGTTCGAAACGCCGCGTCATTTTATCAATTATCACTCTTATTCGCGACCTAGTTGCCATCCTTGTTACCGACTGTTCGAGATACTATCCGCATTGCACATACGACATTCTATATCTATTGGAAAGCCGTGTATCTTTAAATACAGCTTATCATTCATTATAAATGGATCGAAACCTTATTCGGGCATACAATCGCATAGAGGTCAATGAAGCGGGGTCCGGAGTTGTTTCGAAGTCGCGGATAAGATTCTCTACTCTAGCTCACCTTCATCCTCTACCTCAAGCCAGACACCACATCAACCGCCACAAATCAGCATCCATTAACACCAAAACACTCCTTCGCACTTATCCAAACCGTTCGAAAACGACCCAATCCTCGCGATCTTCACACTACACCTCCACCCCCTTCCGAACCACAACCCGCTTAGCCATCGGCCCAATCCAAAAGAATCCTCCACCTCGGAATCTACAAAAAGAAAATCAGCATCTACCTACTTAGTAGATACCATACTACTCTCCCACTACACCACATCACATCACAGCACATTACCAATACCGATATCAATATCAATACCTACCTAGGTATTAATTCCCATTATCAAGATAGACTCGACATGCAACAACGCTCTTAATAATAATGCTTATCCGAACAATTTATAAGGAGATCTCGACGTCATGTATTTAAGTTTTATCCAACTATCATCTTGTTGATAGAAATCCTAGTTTATATTCTTTAATCTTTAATTTATAACTTATAATCCAATCAAATCACACTATTCAGATGCCTAAATCTTCTTTTTGGTTCTTCTTGAATCATCTCATATGGTAATGATACACCACAACATGCGCAGTGATTCTCCTCATATCTCTTCACGAAAATGAATACACACAAACACAAACACCGACCTAAACCTTAACCTTAACGTAAACAGAAAATATATTGAATTCTTACAATTACACTATCTGAACCTCAAAATCACTCCCTCCTCCCAAAAGTGTACTCCATGGAGTATACGCGTGTCGAATGATGTATCTTACAAAGAAAGGCAACAAAAGCCCGCAAGAAATATGCTCCTCCAATCCATTCCTCCATGCACGTGTGTGTTTCCATCCACTACTAAAGTTGCGTCAAATTAAAAGTCCAGCAAATTAAAAAATACAAGCACCAAGAAATCCACTCATCCCAAGCGAGTCACCCCTTAAAAAGCAGTAGATAATACACAACTATTCCCATACTCGTCTACCCCCTTGTAGCCTCCAATGCCGCCGTCAACGGCACGACCCTCAGACTTCTCACTCTCTTCAAATCAGTCCCCCCTTGTTTCACGCTCGGCTGTACAGTAATAGTTGGGGCTCTTCCCTCACTCCACTTTCTGAACACACTTTTCAAATCTTTTGGGATCCCTTCAATGACTACTGTTGAAACAGGTACAAAAGGGCGATCTTCCATGCCCGCCGAAAGAATCCCATATTCCTGTACGAATTGAAGTGCGGTATGGAACGGGCCATATTGGGACTGAGCTTTGGCCCCGATGACAATGTAGATTTCGAAAAATGCATCAAGAATGAAAATACCAGTTGGAGAGAGGTCGGCTTGGGAGAAGGGGTTTATTTCGATGATCTGAGATATGTCAGTGGGAGGTTATGCATGGAAGAAACCGAGGACATACTTGTTCTTTTCCTGTAGCGGTAGCACAGAACAAACGAGCGGAATATTTATTATAGGCTGGCTTAAGTTTCCAGTGATCGGCTGATTGTGGGATCTGTTTGCAATGCTCGAACACTCTCAAGAATGACGAAGGTTCATCGCCATCCTCAATTTCTTCGATATCACCAGTCATCGATATTTCCATTCCAAGGAGTCTTGCACAACCATGTTCTTCAGCGGTACTACCTCGACCCTTCCATAGATATGTCTTGCCTGATGGTGAGGATATAAGATATGGAAAGCCGGAGCATAAGACTGAAGGAGAGTAATCAACCTCGTCAAATACCAACATTCCATACTGTTGTCTTGCGCAGAGAATATGAGGAGCGAGAGAATCATACTTGTTAGAAGATCCTCTCCTGATAATGATGATACCACCTAAAGCTTGGTAAAACTCTGGAGTTTCTTTGCCTTGTCTCAATGTTACAAACTTTCCACCAAACCCTTTGGCTTCTCTCTGAGCAAATATCTCGACGCCGGTAACAACGTGTTCAGGAACCTCATCCCCAATCCACCAGTATACTTCTGTCACTTTTCTACCAGTCGCATTGGTAAATGTATGGGGGCATAAGTACATCTCACGCTCAAAAAGAACACGCTCTTGGTGAGTAGGAACAGACTGCCTCTTTCCATCCCCAAATAAATAAAATAGACTGGATTGCAATGTCCGTATCGTTGATATAGTATCTTGTCGGGCCATTAAAATGCTTGCTGTATCGACTGAGTAAGTTGGGGTTGGCTTGGGTTCCTCACCGAAGAAATCAGCAAGAAGTTGGGACGCTTCAGATGCTTGAGGTACTGGAGAGTAGGCCATGCTGGGTGAACGAAGACCTGGGCTCATTACTGGTGATGTTAGTATTTTGGTTGGAGGGATGGGAAGAGCGCGCGCGGGTGTTGACTCTTTTGTAGATTTTGGTCCCATTCGTAGTCCTAGATCAATAGACTTATTTCGCTTCAACGGACTGATAGGCGGTAAACCTACACCTATTAGTTTTATCTTATCGTCTTCATGAGACTTGTTCCGTTTCAATGGACTTGTAGGTCGCAAACCTGCGCCTACTAAAGCTGCCTTCTCATCTTCGTAGGTTGGTAATTGTATTGGAGAAGGTATACGAGCAGGTGGTTCTGCAGTGGATCGACCCCACAATGCTGCAGTATGCTTAACTGATCTCGATGGACTGAGTGGTGGTGGCTGATCAAAATGAGGTGAGAATTGCGGTGGAGATTTTAAAGAATTTGCTTTTCTTGGGGATAACGGAGCAGGACGAAGCTTTGCAGTCTCTGGTGACACAGGTTCATTGAATGTACGATCTTCATAAATTTTGGTTGGTGATGGAGATTTGGCAGGCGCTAGGGGCTCTGGCTTTGGTGGATCTGGCGAAACTGTTGCCTCGAGCTTGTTGTGGTGTGCCTTTACCGTGTTCTCGGGGAAATTAGCAATTTTGACGGAAGAAAGTGGTTTAGGGGCTTCCAACGATGGTGTATCCTTATTCTTTGGTGCTTCTTGTAGGAAAAGAGATCGTCTTCTCATATCTAGCTTCCGTGGTGATGAAGGTTGAGAAACTGGAGTGCTTTCTGGCACCTGTTCTGTGTTCAAGGCCGAAATTGTCTGCTTTATTGGGCTTGTAGCAGGTGATGAAAGTTGCTCAGACGCAGCGAAAGACTTGATAGGGGATGTAACGGGAACAATTTCTTCGGCTCTTTCTTCGGGTTCTGGCACTGATGTAGTTTGAGTTGGTGCGGCTGTAGATGGCGCCTTTCGTCTTGGTCCACGAGCACGCCCCTTAGTCATATGTGTGAGTTGTGGTCCATTCTCGCTCGATTCGGGATTAGTTGTCGAAGTGCTCATACTGATTGTACGCTGAGATAACGAGGCACTTGAAGATCTTGAGGTTTCACTAGCAAGTGAAGGCGGGCCCCTGGCAAGTAAATCTGCAAGACCAGGATTAAAACGTCCAGCAAGCTTACCTCCAATTGCATTCTTTTCTTGCATGCGTGCTGGGGCACTGGTCTCCTTCACTAAGTTTGGAGTGGGATTGACAGAAGCATTCCGCTGTGGTGAACTAGATTCCCAGGTCGATGCAATATTAGAAACGGAACCGTTTCTTCCAAGGGTGTTTCTTCTCCGCAACGCTTCAGGTACCACATTCTCCCGGCTTTCGCTACTGGCAGATCTCGAAACTCCATTTCCCTCAGCTTGTACCTTCTTGAAATCCTCTTTCTTTTTCAATATCGCATCTTTGAATTCATCTTTACGTTCAGTCTTTACGGGACCTCCAGTAAGGTTGAGACCTGCCTTTCCACGTGTGATATTGTCCTTGAGCATATCCGGAGCAATGTAACTTTGAGTCTTCGTCCTACGTAGTTGACCAAAGAAATTCTTAAATTCTGGCTCTTCTTTGGGCTTTTCATCAGCAGCTACCTGGCGTGATTTCAAAACAGAGCGGAAATCATTCTTTGGAGGGGTTGTGGGCTTGACTTTCACTGAACTAGCAGGTGAGTTCAAATTGGCTTTGGGTGTTCCAGATGGGGTGGATGTGAAATTTGGATTGAATTTTTGCGGAGTGTCAGAAATAGGAGTGGAAGTGGAGGGTGTCGATGGCCTCTCGGCTTTTGTATTCCCAGCGGCGCTCTTACTATCCTGATTAATCATGCTCTCGATGTTTCGCTGTGGTGTAATGCCAGGAGAAAATGCTGTTGGAAAGCCTCGAATACTTGAAGGCGTTATCAATGCGCCAGGAGGAGGGGATCTCATTAGCCCACCAATGTTTACTTCGTGCTTCACGGTCTGACTTCTACCCAAGTCGACACTACCTTTCTGTTTTGCTCTGTTAATTTCTGACATCCACGATGGTTGCTGAGGCGGTGGTGTGGCTTTAGGTTTCGGTGATTCAGGTTTGTTTAACGCGCTCTCGAGCCAACTAGATTTGGTAGGACTCCATCGTCTTGAGTCCGCAGTTTTGGTAGGGCTGACAGGCAAACTATCATCTGCTGGAGGCGATTGATTCCCACTATCTACCTCTTTAGCTTCGGCCGGGGTGTAAGATCTAGCTGTTGCCAAAGATGGTCTCATGAAGTTGGAATTATCATTCATCGTAGAATTTGTTACATTGCTTTTCATAGAGCTTGCTGTGGCCGGGCGGTGGAGTTCACCATGACTTGAGGTAGGTCTTGATGCAGGCCTCGAGGGAGAAGTTGATTGATTTTCCGCAGTAGGATCAAAAGACGAATTCTTCCGATCTAATGATGGCGAAGCAACAGACCACCGCTTATTCATACTCTCCGATCTTTTCATCATCGCACTTTGAACAAATCCACCCATTCCTTTAGTTGGAGAATTGGGTCGGTCTAGTCTATCGGGCGATATGCGACCCTGCGAAGGTGACATTGCTAGGCCTCGAGTGTCCGACGAACTATCAGCAGCAGGTGGATCCAATCTCTGAGCGTCAGTCACTGGAATTGGTGATCCCATGCCAACTCCCGGGTTGCTCTGAAATGACATTCTGGAGCCACTTCCATATGAAATGCTATTCCTTGCTGGAGGCCTTGTGGGTGATCTTGTAGGAGTTGAAGAATAATCCTTGACCTCGTTCGGTGCCTTGTCTGGCGTAGAATCATTACGAGCCATTCCTGGCATCTGAATTGACCCGTGTGTTGCTCTCTCTTCGTCTTCTACCTGATTCTTTCTATAAGCTGGTGAATTAACGCCTCGATCAGCGGTTTGCCTGAACCAAGCTGGCTCTCTGGATGCTAGTGATTGCGCAATTTGTTCTCGAGAAGGGGTATTATCATCGGCAGACGTGGTATTCTCAGGTGTCGGTGTAGTTGTTCTCGATAGCATTACCCTATCTGTAGCAACCATGGATAAAGGTCGACTCCGCGGTTTATCGGAAGGTTCTGGTCTGCGAGCCCATGATAAAGGTGAATTTCTTGAGGGCATAGCATTTGACGGTGAATCTCTAAACTGAGAGGTCCGCTTCAAATCCGGCACTGCGTTTAAGGCCATTTCGTCTACGTCGTTGTCAACAACACTCCCGCGCCGAGACTCAGAAGATTGGTCGTCTGAAGTTGAAAGAATGCCTGATATAGGTCTTCTAGGTGTACTCATAGGAGAGGACTTCGTAGGTGAGATGGATAATGCCCTTTCTGAAGTAAACATTAGCAAGAAGTACATTTCTGACCTATCATATTATAGCATGGCGACGGGCGGAACAATGTCTCTGAAAAGAAAGTTTAAATAGAAATCAATTACCAGCTCTGCGAGCTTGTCTTTCTTTTCTGCCTTGCAATATCTCTTCCTCTAACTTTCTTGTGCGGTCTTCGTCTTCTTGGTCCCGTTTATTGCCCAATTCTTTGATACGCTGCAAGAAATCATTGACATCGGGCTCTCCTTCGGTATTCGACATGTTTATAAGAGGCGGCGACACAACAACACGGGAGAAGAAATTTAAATGGTGTATTTTAGAAAGCAGGACAATCCAAGTTACAACTCGGCGGGGTAAACGCGTTTGCACGAGGGGTCGAGGTTGTTGAGTACCTCAAAGGATTGTTCTAGTAAGGAAGGTTGAAGCTTCCAAGGTTCGCTTGGTCAAGGTTTCATAAAGTTCATAACTTAAGCTGCAAGCTTTCATTTAAGTAAGGTTACGAGCACCTAGATATGGATACAACCTTGGGTTGTTGCCATTTTTTCTTTTTACAACTGTACATACATAAAACGTGGCACATATTCTATCGTCGTATACATGCGTGCTTCAAAAAGTCATGACAGATGTATTGATGCACACTTCTGACGATAAGTTTCGAATATTCTATACCTACCTACCTGCCTGTGAACCCATCCATAATTGATCAATATCTGCTGGGTGTACTTCGTGCCGTTCCTGGAGCGGCGGCTGTCACACAATTACGCGCTTACGTTGTATACAAACAATAAACAATAGAAGCTCCTATGGCCCAAAACAAAGAAGATCCTGGCCCGATTATCATTTTTTTTTTACAAAGGGGTAAGGTTATTAAGGTACCCGTACCCGTACACCTATCTAAGTAAGCTGGGCACAGAATTAAATGACACTAGAGAAGTCACAAATTAAAATAAACAAACAAATCTCTTCTTTTCGTAACTATGTCACTAAAATGAGTTGAATGGGATATTCCTAGTATTGGGTTGAACGAATTTCGGAAATCCACCAGTGGTCTAGTACTCTATTTCGGTCGTAGTGGACTTTTCCGACTCGTTCACCGACATCAATATAGAAATAATCGTTCCTTGGAGTCTTCGACAACCCAAGTCAGTCCTTCGTCCAAATTATCGCCTGTGATCGCGCTGCAATTGATGATGTGCCATTTGTGCGTCCGAATTTCATCTAGCACCAACATCTATTTCCGGTTAGTATGCCCACTTCTCTTGACGACGCCCTCTACGCCTGCATGTCTTTCAGTCTTCACTCACATCCTTTATTTCGGTCTTGGTCATGCAGCCATTAACATCTGTCTTGTTGGCAAATACAAGAAGACTCGCCCCCGAAAGTCTCTATAGAGTGTCAGTTATTGGCATTGTAAAAACTCAATACTTTACTATTGACAAACCTCTTCCTGCAGTAAAGCATGCAACTCTTCCTTGCAATCTTCAATACGTAGACGGTCAGTGGCATCAACCACCCATATCAAAGCATCAGTCTTCTCAAAATAGTTTCTCCAGTATGATCGGAGAGTCTTTTGACCACCAACATCCCCTACAATTGTAAGGTTCAGTATATATTTCACTAGAAATAGCGGAAAGTTAAAGAGGTAATACAAATGTTCAGCTTGTAACTTTAAATGGTCAGCGTGCTGTAACTTCTTTATAGGTGGCATAAGATGTACCCAGAGTGCTCAATAGTTTTGATGATGAAACCCAGTGTTGGGCTCACAGTATTGACATCTTCGCCCATGATTCTTTTGACTATCGTGGTCTTGCCAGCATTATCCAGTCCGCTGTGCGAAAAAAATTAAAAAAAGACGATCAGCAAGGAAGGATTGTCAGGGGGAATAGCAGTCTCATACAGCATCAAAATTCTCATCTCCTTGTCCTTGAGTCTCGCCTTGCGTAATATGGATAACATCTTTACCAAAATCTTTCTATGTCGTCGTTGGTATTGCTCTCCTCAAATGTTCATCGCAGGGAAGAAATGAAGCGTTCTGCTCACATTCTATGGAGAGACAGATAATCACGTGATATATTTTAATGTTCTGACGTTTCAATATTCGTTTGAAAAGTATAAATCATTTAGATGAAGATTTATTCACTACCAGTAGGTAGGTAATAGATCAGATTGTCATTCATGGCTGCTGGAGATGTTCTCGCGTGCTTGTCAGTCTGCGCAACGAGATGTCAATGTTTCGATACTGCAAGTTGTAGCTTCCCGATTCAAACCACAATCTCTCTTGTAGTCACTTTTTCATGATGGGATTAATGATGGACGTATGGTATGATTTGTGACTAGTAGATTGGAGACTCCCCATACTCTTCTCTCGGTTCGAAAGTTTGATCTTATTCGAAGAAGAAAAAAAGTCCCAACATTCATGAAGCATTTCAATTTCTGTTCCTCTCGATTATTTTACTTCACTCAATTCACTTCGCAACACACCTCGTTTTAGTTGACCAGTAACATACTCACCTTCGAGCTCGTCTCAATAGCACAGAACAATAATTCAGCCACGACAATAAAAGATTTCCTAGGTACCTCGTCACTTTCCATTGAAGGTATTTCTTTCTTCTACAACGTTGGTATCAATTTCTTCGTATTTTCCTCAACAGGCTATACAAACAGACAGAACTACTATACAATTTACTCACTTTTCCTCTTATCCGCCTTGTTTAATATTCCACGCACAGATAGCGAATCACTTTGCAGTTCCACTCCTTTTCGCGACTCCCTGCTGCTTTGTCGATTACAATTTGTACTCTTCGTCACCAGGCATCTTTGTGCAATTAATTTCGCCTTTACAATAGTTTCGAGGCAATGGAGCACCCCTCTAAAATAATAGTTTCAACAGAGAGAGACGAGGAATTTGAGAAGGCCCGCATCAAACGCCTCCGAGGAGATTTCGAACAAGATTATCTAGCATTCAAAGATGAGGTGCGTGAGATCGCCGGGAAGGTAAACGGTCTTGGTTCATCACGATTCGCAGTTGGTCATCAGAAGCTTTATCAAGTCACACCAGGTGGTCCGAGAAATCTCGACTTGGATGACAACTCTCTGTGTAGACATACACCTTCACCGCCACCAAATATGGCGAAAATGAGCGTGTTGACAGGGAACAACGACCTGGTGTCCCAGTTGTCAAAGCTGGGAGGCTTAAAGAATTCTCACTGTAAGCATCTTTCCCGGTATCTCTTCTTTCGCTCGCTGATTGTGTAAGTTTGTCCTAAGGTTCACGATAACGCCATCAACAAATTCAACTTTCAAAGCAGTTCCGGGGAAAGTGCATTCAAGGGAAATGCGATCATTTCTACTCCTACCAAGCCGAAGAGTATATCTCCTTCTTTGAGTGGTTCAGCCAAGTCTTTCGCACCTCGGAGTCTCGAGGAATCGCCTTCTAGTGGCGGCGGTGGTGTTTCATTGGTTCCAGTTAGTCTACCTTTTAGTTTCTGGTTGCTATTACTGACTATGTTCTCAAGTGCTCAATTACTGTTGTCAAGGATGGCGCAGTCAAGAAGCCAACTCCTGAGAAGTTGATGGAGCAGAGGCTCATGGCAGACTTTCACAAGCGCATGGGTAAATTTCAGAATGCCAATTCACCCAGAGTCGACAGTGCCAATGAGGCTGTCATGGTCCCAGTCTTGGTATGGTTTTTGATTCTATCATATGTTCACATCACTAACTTCAACTCAGTCTCCTGTTGCTATTATCCCAGATGCCAAAGCAAACACTACAATTAATGAAAACAACTCAGTCGCAAGCCAAGAGCTCTTTGTTGCTATTGGTTCTGTTGCACCACCTTCTATCCCAGCTACACACATCACCAGCTCTCCGGTGCAAGCTTCAGTTCCTGGTGGTGTAAGTAGTGAGTCGTGCACACTGACTGCTCCTACCCAGACAGTCATCTCTGGTCGTTCCCTGATGAGGGAAGACGAGTTTATGAGAATGCTACTTAAGGATAGACAAGAGAGAGATTTGAAGAGGAAGTCTATCACTGCTTCAAAACAAACAACACAAGCCGAAAATTTCAAAGGTATAATTCACTTTTAAAATTAAAAAGCTCTTCAGAATTAGAAAAAGTTAAGGCTAACAAAATTGTGCACTAGTGAATATACAACAAGTGAAATCTGAGTCGCCTCCCTCTTCTCCGAATCACTCTCACCTTTCTGTTTCCCATCAGCCTCAAACCACTACAGATGAGGAAGTCAACTTGAATAGCAAAAATAATTTTGAGCACAAGTTAGGTAGGTTGTATTGGCGTTGGATTCAGATCGATTCAACAATTACTGATAGCTTTATCAGAATCCCCCAGTACTGAAAAGTCGACCTTTCCTCAAAGACAGAACTTTCACACAACAATGTCGAATAAGCCTCTAATACCCGCACCAGTCAACTCGGTAAGCATTTGTACACTTGATCTATCCGTTTTCTCTTGCTTTCACACGATCTCTGCCCTCTGTTTGACGCTTATTTCTCTGATACACCTCTCTTTCATCCCTGTACCTATCGTGACTTTGAAGAGTACGAATCTTGCTAACGTACATTCTTACAGTGGACCACTGCAAAATTGACTCAAGGCAAGACTCTAAGCAAAGCAGATGAAGACTTCCAGACATTCATTGCGAACAAAGCGGCTGCAGATGCGGAGGTACGAGCACAACAACAAACTGTTGCACAGCCTATATCACCAAAGCCTGTCCCAAGAAAGCCGACAAAGGCCGAAGCAAATGCAGAAAAGCGCAAGCTAGCTGCTGGAACAGCCGATTTCAGTGTGTTCCTTGCTCGCCGCTTCGCAGATCCCCCGATCACCAAGAAGGGAAATATCTTGAATGCAAATCCTTTCGCCGAGAAAGTTGTTAGTGTAATGAGCACGATTGGTGATAATAATACGAATGCTGCTATTAGTTTGGCTGCTTTGAAGGGCGAATCCTCCCAGGACAAAATTTCCCACGTTGCTGTTCACAGTTTCGCACCAAAGGAGAAACAGGCTGCTATTCTTACCAACACACAAGTCAATGATCAATCGAATGGAAAGCTTATAGATAACTTAAATCAAGCTGTTAGCTTAGTTTCTTCGCCTCCATTCTGGTCAATTTCTAGCTTTTCTGACATTGGCGATAAGTTGAAAAAGGCCGACATTGGTATAGAATCCAAGGAAGGCGTTCGTCTATCTGAAACAAAAGACGCAAACTTGACCTTGTGCGATTGGGATGGTAAATGGTGTACACCGCCAATTTGGGAGGAGCGTGGAGCTTTCGATTCTGCTTACATTCCATCTTACATTCGTGAGTGGTCTAACAATGTCAGCCCTGTGCAGCCAGTCACAATTACTATCGACACCTCTGCCGAAGGTTTTAGATCTGGCGAATTTGTTGTCAATAACGTCGTCCTTTCCAAAGCACCCCATCATGAGCCAACAATTCCTGGTGAGTTTATTTCCTTGAAAAATTCATGTACTTAGCCTTGGTTTGGTGAATTAACTGTGCTGCTAGATATTCCGAATTCCTCCGATGAACAGAAGAGACTCCATCAGACTGCAGCCAAAAACGCAGCAGCTTACTTCCAGAATGTAGAGAGGGCTCGAAAAGCACAAGAACAATCTGTCATAGCAAGTAATGCTCACTATGAGCGGCAAATGGCAGAAGACCCTGAGCCAAATACATCTGCTCCTAAGATTGAGATTTATCTACGACCCGCCACTGAAGCTGATGCAAAGCAAATTTTGGAGATTTACAACCATTACATTCGCGAGTCTTATGTTCCGGAGGATCAAGAGCTAGTCGCTGAGAATGACATTCATTACCTCATTAAGGTCACCAAAAAAGAGAAGTTACCTTTCGTGGTTGCCGTCAAAGGTTATATTCCAGCGAAATCCGCCAATCCAAAGGTTAAGACCAAGTTACCGCAGTATGAGAATGTCGTTGGCTTTGGATACACCGAGATCCGTGGTTGTGGATTTACTGGAAAATCTAACGGTCGATCCAGATTTACACACAATCTACACTTTTATGTTCACCCTGAATATACTCGCAAGGGAATTGGTGGTTGTGTTCTAGATCGTCTCCTAGTGGTTTCAAGTCGTGCTTGGTCTAGTCATGGTGGATACAACTGGCTCAACCCTGATAATGATCGTGCCTACGGCCACGGTTGTGGCGCCCGCTGTCACCAACTGATCATCGAGGTTCCCGTCAAAAAGGATGACCTCAATTACGAGTGGATGAAGAAGTTCTTGCGCAACTTTTGGTTCCTGGATGAAATTCGACTCATTTCTGTTGGTCGAACTTCTGTATTGAAGAGTCCAGTAGAGTGGCTCGACGTCGTGCACTTCCAAAAGGAACTCGAGCATTCAGGCGAATTCACACATATGGTCTAGCTGTCTTAATCACGAACGCGATTGATTGACACAGTCTCGACTTTCGAATATCCAATACCCTTTATTTCCATTTTTCTTCTTTTCTTTACAATGCGTCACCATGGCAGATTCCATCACTCTGGAGGTGGCTGTGCTTAAAAGCAAATTGAATTTAATTATTCGTCTTTTCGAGGGTGATAATCAGGGAAAGGTTCTGGGTTGAATGTGAAAAATTTGGAGTTGACAGAATGAATGAAAGAATGGAAGCATTGAATGATGGAATGCAATTTGCGAGGAGTTTCTACCCTTTGGTGCGAAAATACTCAAAGATCTACAGTCAATAAACGAGATCTGACGGAGCTTTTATTGAACTGAATGTACTTAAATTGAGAAATACACAGGAAATAATACAAGAAATCAATATCTGTTCCTCTGTTGAAGTTTTATTGTGATTTTCCTCCTACTATACCTAATAATTATGAAGCATGATTTATGCACATCATTTGTCATGCTCGAGATTTATGCAGTTTTCAAAGCTAACCAATTTCGTCAACAAAAAAAGATTCTGCCAGGCGGTAAAACCGCTCTCTAACTTTTTTTCTCCAGTGATCGAAAATCTTAAGATAGTATAAACCAAACATGGCACCCAAACGCAATCGCGACGACGACTTTGTTCTCACACTATCAGATAATGAAGGCGAAGATTTAACTAATGTTGTTGAAGAGGAATTGCCTCTAGATCCTTCCTCGAACAAAAAACGCAAACGCAATGATGACACTGCTTCTACAAAAAAGTCCAAGAAATCAAAGAAGAAGTCTGAGGAAGAAGAGGTGGAAGAAGAGGGAATATGGGGAATTAAGGATGCAGATGATGGGGCAATGGATTCCGATTTCGAATTTGCATTGGAAGCAGACGGAACAGGTGGCGCAGATTTAGAGGAGTTTGAGGGTTGGGGATTTGATGGAGCGAAGAAGGGACTCAATGGAGGCGATAAAAAGGCAGTGGATATTGATGAAATCATTGCACGAAGAAGAGAAAAGAAGAAGGCCTCTGGAAAGAAGGGAGAAGCAGATGATGAAGTAATGGCAGACCAAGAAGACGCCGTAGCTTCAAACGAAGAACAAGATGTGCCCGAGGGTATGGATTTTGAGGATGAAGATGATGAATTCATGGCCGAAGATGGATTTGGAATGGGTGCTGGATCTGCGGAAGAGTCTGGAGCAGAGGAGGATTCTGATGTAGAAGACAATGAAGAGGGAGAAGATGACGATTCAGATAACGACTCAGTCGCATCTCCGGCACCTCACCCAGACGATGCTGCTTCTGAGGCTTCCGATGAAGATGAAGATATGGACGATGACCCAGAAGAAGCTGCTAAGAGAGAAGCATTTTTCGCTCCTGAAGAAAAGCCAGTCAAGGGTGCAAAACAAGAACTCAATACAACATTCCAAAGCATGTCATTATCTCGACCAATTCTTCGAGGTCTTGCCACTGTTGGTTTTACGCAACCTACACCAATTCAATCGAAAACTATACCTGTTGCTTTACTTGGGAAGGATGTTGTCGGTGGTGCTGTTACTGGTTCTGGAAAGACAGCAGCATTTATTGTTCCGGTTCTTGAACGTCTTCTATACAGACCAAAGAAAGTGCCAACCAGTAGAGTGGCTATTCTTATGCCAACTCGTGAATTGGCAATCCAATGTCATGCAGTCGCTACGAAACTCGCAAGTCATACAGATATCAAATTTTGTTTGGCAGTTGGAGGTCTTAGTTTGAAAGTTCAAGAAGCTGAATTACGTCTTCGTCCAGATGTCATTATTGCTACTCCAGGTCGTTTCATCGATCACATGCGCAATTCCCCAAGTTTTACTGTCGATACCCTGGAGATCCTTGTTCTCGATGAAGCCGATAGAATGCTTGAAGCTGGTTTCGCTGATGAGTTGAATGAGATTTTAACGACTATTCCTAAGTCAAGACAGACTATGTTGTTCTCTGCAACAATGTCTTCATCTGTAGATAATCTTATTCGTGTTGGTCTCAACCGACCTGTTCGATTACTTGTTGATTCCCAGAAGTCAACTGCGGGTACTTTGACACAAGAATTCATTCGTCTTCGTCCAGGAAGAGAGGGTAAACGCATGGGTTATCTTTTGTATCTCTGCGCAAATGTCTACACTGATCGAGTCATTGTCTTCTTTAGACAGAAGAAGGAAGCTCACAGAGCACGTGTTATCTTTGGATTGTCTGGTCTCAAAGCCACTGAATTGCACGGTAGCATGAGTCAAGAACAGGTATGCTTCTACTTTTACTCCCGCCACTGATATTCCACTAACTAATAAATTCAGCGTATCAAAAGTGTAGAAGCATTCCGTGATGGAAAAGCCTCATTCCTTCTCGCTACTGATCTTGCCTCCCGTGGTCTCGATATCAAGGGTGTTGACACAGTAATCAACTACGAAGCCCCTCAATCTCACGACATCTATCTTCATCGTGTCGGACGTACAGCTCGTGCTGGCCGTTCAGGACGCGCTTGTACTATTGCCGCAGAACCCGATCGTAAAGTTGTCAAAGCAGCAGTAAAGTCTAGTCGTACACAAGGAGCCAAGGTTGTTAGTCGAGTGATCGAGGCTAGCGAGGCAGATAGTTGGAGTGAGAAGGTTGATGAGATGGCAGATGAGATTGAAGAAATTTTGAAAGAAGAAAAGGAAGACAAGATTCTTGCGCAAGCAGAAATGGAGGTTCGCAAGGGACAAAATTTCATAGATCATGAAGCGGAAATCAAGGGAAGACCTAAGAGAACATGGTTTGAGACTGAGAAGGAGAAGTTGGTGGCGAAGAAATTGGGTGTTGAGGAATTGAATGGCGTGGTGGGGGGAAAGAAAAAGGGCAAGTTGAGTAATAAAGATAAGAAGAAGTTGGATGATAAGGGAGAGAGATTAGAGGGGAGGGTCTGGAAGAAGGGTAGACAGGAGAGAGATGGAAAGGGCGTCTTGGCTAAGGAGAAGGGGAAGAAGAAGGTTAAGGGTGGAAAACCTCCTGGACCGGGTGGAAAGAAACCTATGAGGCCTATGAGAACGGGAGGAGCAAAGAGGAAATAGATGTGTAGATTAATACCGGTAGTGGAGAAATGTTGAGATACCAATCCATTGTTTTGTTATGTGTGTATGAGTCAATTGTGAATTCTTGATTAATGATTTTCCACCACTAATCTAATGTTGTTCGGCATGCTGTGAAACAGAAAATACCATATCGACTGCGTTGGTCATAGGCCTGGAATTTCCATGTATAGCCTTACCCTCAGAATGATCTTGTAAGTTCAAGCAGACACCCTCAATCAAAACGATGATCATAATCACCCAAAAAACAATACTCAATACAATATGATATACGTATATTATCATATCAATAAACATATTAATTTTCATATTTTCGTCTCATCCCCTCACATCCACATCTCCCATAACGATACATATAACTTCCCCAAGTTGCACATCGCAATGCCATATATAATCATAACGCGTTCCGGAATTTCGTATTCCAAGGATCCCTTTGGATACCCAAGTCTCAAGTCTCAAGTCTCAAGTCTCAAGTCTCAAGTCTCAAGTTTCCCCACGACACAATCCCAACATCTTTTCTGGAGTCTAACATATACGACTCATTCGCACTCCGCCAACTCCTTATTTTCAAGAAAAATAGAAACCAGAAGTACCCAGTCCTTCCCAGTCCTTCCGTACAGCCCTCGTGAGAAGTTTCTCTGTTTTCCGTTTGCCCTAGAAAGAACCCATCCCTTAAGCAAACCGACCGACCGATCACCCAAACCACCCAGCCAAGGATATGTTTGTTCCGATACCCATCCATACCTAAATACAAAACGGGCTGGCACTAAACCGCGTAGAAATCCAAATCCAAATCCAAACTCAAACTCCAAACGCAAAATTATATAATTTTCTCCATATTTCCTATTCACGACCACCTCAAGCAAGAATGATAAAGGTCAATACTTAATCAATGCCCACCCATACCACCACCTCCATTTACCCCACCCATATTCATACCCATCATACCCTGACCACCCATTCTCATTTCGAAATCTCCTCCAACAGAATTGCTTCCAAATGTATCATCGTTCATTCCGTCCACATTGATAGGAGGCGGACTCAAATTAAAAGGCGGATACCATGCGTTAGACATTCCATTCTCAAGACCCAGCATATCATACCCATTTCCCATTCCGCCCAGGCCAATATCTCCCCAATTCAACATTGACCCATCACCATTATGATTCGTGCCTGGTGTACCACTATTATTCATACTGCCATTCATACTATTGCCGTTCATGACACCACCATGCAAACCATTGCCATTCATAGCCGAGTGATCCATTGTCGCGTAATCGAATCCTAAAACTTCATTAAGTTGCCGCTGGCCTATATTGTGTGGCTGTTGCGATCGTTGCGAACGCATGAGAAGGTCGTGATGATTGACATACTGTGGTGGCGGATAGAGAGCAGCTGGTGACATAATACTTTGGTTATATGAATTTTGAGGTGCTTGTTGAGATGTCATCTGTGGATGAGAGGGTGATGGGGCCGATACCTGCATTCCTTGATGTGAAGCTTGCATATCAGAAGGCATGGCTTGTATAGTATCCAGCTGTGGGGGACGGGAAGGCTGTGATGTAGATTGGGTTCTTTTGACCTTTTGCTTTGCCGGCTTGGAGTTTGGTTGTTGTTTGGGGGAGGCGGTGGGTAAATCCTTGACGTAACTCGCCACAGTCTTCAAGTCCGACTTTTGTTCGAGAACAGCATCGTCCCCTTTCTCTTTCTTGACAGCCGCAGCAGGATCTTCAAAGTCAGACTGTGATACACCATGTGGGAATTTATCAAACCAATCTCCGTATTGAGGAATGCTTGATCTCGAGTCGTTACTCGAACCAGCAATAACTTTGTCTGCACATGTTTTATAATGACTTCTGAGAGTTTCCGATAACGAGTGAAACATGCCCCAATGTTTCTTCATCATTGTTATGTATCTCAGAGTAATTGTAAGGTGCTTCCTAGAAGACTCTTCCAAACTAGGATTCCCCGAAAAGATACCAACGACTAAAAGCATACTGGCCGAGAATGCACAATACCCAACGAAAGGTGCAGTGAGGGACAAAGATTTTCCGTCATCGATAAGTCCAGCGATGCGACCGGCTGCTTCTATCGATTTGGACTCTTGTTGAGTTATGAATACTTTGGGAGCATCGGATCGAGGCCCATTCCGTTCTAAAATTACCGGATAGTGATCGAGGAATAAATTAGATTGTTCAATGACAATGTAAAGAAATATGAACTGATTTGCTAGTCCCTCGGATCGATGTGAACTAAGATTTTCAGCATCATATACCATCTCTTTTGGCATAGCTTCTTTAAATTCCTTCAATTTCTTGACTAGGCTAGAGTACTTCGATTCCGGTGACCATATAGGATATGGATCTTTGTCGAAACCACCTTGATTGATATGAGTGACAATATTAGAATACAGTGCAATTGATCGAATCACATATGCTGCTACACCTAAATTTTGTTTTGGGCTAGCCAATCTTGGACCACTAGGCGTGCTCTGATGTACAACCTCCCCGTGGAGACTTTCTGTTGGTCCTGGAATGTCGAGCAGAAACATGTTCTCCTTCACAGGCAACTGAATCTCAAGAGTTTCTTCTTTGACAAATGTTGGTCGACCAGTTCCAGAAGATTCAAACCTATCCATGAGAAAGCATGCCCACATTGTTCTTCGTCTGATTTCCCTATCAATGAAGCTGAGTTTCACCGCATTGCCTTTCTCATCAAGCTTCGGCTTCTGGGGGTCGTAGTCAAGATCTTTATGGAGTTGTAAAGCATATGCCATCCGGATTGCTTGCCCTGCCAATGCCCAGCTTCTACCGCCGTGACAAGTGCCAAACTCATGAAATCCCAAAATAAGCAGGCACGTCAAAATTGTGATATTTGGAAAGTCGTATCGTTTCAAAACAATATCACGAGCTTCAGAGGCCCACTCTTCCCCTTTGAGAAAGGGCGGCGCTGTAGTCAATTCAACATGATCGGAAAATCGAGCTGCGCAAGCACAGACGGCTAACACTAGGACAGGGGGGAGTGCTTCGGACCTACAAATTTTGTTAGTATTCAAAATCAGATTGTTTGTGTCAAAACTAACTTTAATTTCATCATGAAGCTTGGCTTGTGTAGTAAGTGATATGTCTGGCCATAAATCTTTTCGAAGAATACTTCTGCCAGGTGCTCTTGAAGCTCTCGTGAAGGTAGCTTTTCTTTGCCATCTTTCAGGAGTTTGCTTTCTGCGTCCTCCTGTGCTGACACAACCTTGGATTTCAAAGCCGCTTTCCCATTCTCCTTTGAAGGCTTAATTGCCGACTTCGACCAATCATTCAAATCTGGCCCAAATGCTTCTTCTGCGGGTCGTTTTTTTCCAGCAGAAGTTTTAGATGGCAATGTTCCCGGAATTGGAGGCTTAACATTAGCTCTTGCTAATGTGAGCGTGCCAGTTTGTTCTTTTTGTTCTTCTTTTGGCATAGTATTCATGATGCGCGTTTCCATTCGCTTTATCCTCTTGTCAAGCATTGCCATGTAATCCGTCCTTGGCGTCGCTTTTTTTGTCGTGACCTTGTACACACAAGGAATTTTCGATCTGGTGCAATTTACACATGCAGGCTTCTCTCCTGAACAACGAATCTTTTTTCTTCGGCATGCTGTACAAGCCAGTGGCAATCTTTTTCGCTCTTTACCTGCTTTGGTTTTGAGTTCGGTCCATGCAGGTGCTAATTCAGGTTTGTCCTTTCCTTTCTCTTCACTGCCATCCCCAGAACCTCCTGTATTCGTCTTGAGATCATCCACCATAGGGGTATCGCCTTGGTGAAAATTTCCTACCATTCGACTGCTTGTGGGACTTGCTTCATCTGACCCCCCACTAAAGCTAGGATGCCGAGCCGTTGGTCCAGATATGCTGCCATAACCATTTCGATGCATGGGAGGTATAGATGATATGGAATCCCGATGTTCGGTAGAATTCGCGAGATTAAATGGATCTGAAGTGCTATCCAACTTCAGCTCACCTGGAGTTACGGTATTCTCCCCGAATACATAGGGAAACTCGAATCCTTCAAGATTAGGCGTTCCTAATACATCAAGGGGCGGGGTATCCTGTGCTAACAGTTGATGAGAGTGATTTGCATTCTGATAATCAGAAGCATTCTGCGCCTGAAAGTTTTGATGTTGACCCGAGGGCATCATTTCTGTGAGCGCCTTCTAAGATCCTATTACTTGCTGTGTAATGCCTGTTTCACAGAACCATATACATTTATTGTTCCAGACCCCTAACCCGCCTAAACACTACCACTTCTAATAACTTTGTGAGCCCTAAGTCTTTGAACAGTCCGCGAATTTATTATGTACTCATGTGTGTTTCAATCGCAATAAATCGCAAATTTAGAACTCGGATGATCGGTAGGTTCGGATGACGTCGATGTGTGTGTGAGTGCTTTGATGAGCGGCTAGATTTGCAGCTGTGAAACAGTTCGAACTTCGCGACTGAGTGAGATTTGGTGAATTTGGTATGCAGAACTGAGTTGAGCTACGGCTCTCATTTCAAAAATTGAGGAATTGATCTTGAAGCATGCGGGTAAGGTACTTGCAAGGTAGGGGTTGCAGTCGCACAATGATCACGAAATTTAACAGGTAGGTAGGAATTACCTAGGTATAATGATAAAGGTGTAGAAATCTATGTACCTCCTAGTACGGAAACTCTACCAAGTAGGTAAATAGAAGAGAGTAAGCCAAAAGTACAAGTACTGGGATTACATACATGCCGCTTTGAAGATGATTTTTGTCCAGGTATTTTAGTATCTAGACCGTGCGAGCGTCCACAAAAACATTTCCCCTTCTTTGAGCATGAGAATCAGATGCTGCTTTTATGTTTGGTCTATTCATTGAAATACGTATTGATACATGTATTCATCTACAAACTGAAATCTATATTGTATCTCATATATTTATTATATATTATATATTCTATGTTCTATGTTCTATGTTCTATGTTCTATATACTCTATTTCAATGCCTGTTCAAGTACGTGCTTGGAAAGAATACACACATGATATACACCGACCATGAAGTTTGATCTACCTGATAGGTTTGATGTTCAAGGAAAGTTCTTTGGAAAGGATGCAATCCGGATATTTACCTTGGTTAAAATGCTTCTTCGATAGATTTCTTGGTCTTTACAGTCTCACAAGTTCCCTTACCCCAATCATGAAGCAAAGATGCAGCATGACTATATGTACTGCATGTATTGATTCTTTAAACCTGGGGTGTATGAAGTGATAACTAGGTTATTGACTCAGTTTGCAGGAAGGAGATATCTCGTGGGATGTCGTCCTGCAGGGACTTTAACCATTGCTCTCCAGTAACAATCATCTTCACACCCCCCCAAACTATCTGCAGTGGCATGCTCAGTCTTTATACTCGGCGCACTATGATTATCTTTACGTTTGGCCATAAAAGGAATCAACACTATGCTGGAACTTAAGATCCTGGAATACCCACAAGTTTGAATTTCGATGATCTTCAAAAAGCAGCCTCCAAGTTCAGCTGTTTTCCTCGGAGTATGGGAACATACCCCACGCGCGAAGTCTTTTATTTTAGATTATCTTTGGCCATACTCCAGATACGAGCATCGGGCACAGCTCGATACATTTGACTGTTGTACAGGGTGGGAAATCCAAAGTCGGGGAGTTAATAAGTTGGGGTCCAATGGCTTGAAGTTCACGGCGATTCACAAGTACAACCCCGAAAGTGTGCTATAAAATAATACTGTGGTCGGACTCATATCCCTATCACAGAAGAAAATCGCGGGGTCGACGCCTAAGTTCATTCAAATTATCCAATCAAGCGGAATATGCATACCCTGACTTCCGGAAATCCTTGGTGAGAATTAATCTATCTCGGAGTATTATACGCAGGGAGCATTTCCTGCCACTTTAAATTGCAAGACAGGTTCTGTTCGTGTTATGCCAAAACTTATAGCTTTTTATGTCACTTCGTAGCGGTGTTCCAGGCATTTGATGAACGCTCAAGTTTTCATCATCGATTTCCAAGGTTTGGTATTTTATCAATCAAAATGTCTAAAATTTACATACAATGTAATGTGGTGGGGTATGGTCTAGACGGTCCGAGTAAGGTTAGTCGAGTTCAAGTGTTCATGCGGCGATGCTAACGGCCAAGAATACGACACTGTTGATATGATTGGCTGTTCCCGGTAGTTTCTGTTTTCCAAATAGTAATATCACCAAAGTCATTGGATGAGTGCCCATGGGATATCCTCACAACTCTTGGATCTAGAACTCTGAAAACTGTTGATATAAGCAATCACAACTCGACTCTACTCTACTCGATAAGCAGCGACGAAAAACAAGTCAGATGATGTTGAGCACAACCTAAAGGTTCTTGCATAAATAACTTGGAACTCTTTTAGAATCGGCAACCAATGCCGGAGCTAAACCCCATATATGCAAGCCTGGGAACGTTTTGCAGCCATCAATTTGATGCAGAAGCATTTGCCACCAATCTCCATCAAAAACCACGGGGAATTAGCCGCACAACCGTTCATCTCAAACAGGTACAGGTATCAAACCAGGATAATCATTTGAGCAACACAATAATTGCTATTTGAGAGTCGAGACTCACGACTCACGAGTCAGACAAATACCGAAACACGCCCGGCATCACGATCAGGGCTGATGGGACGGATGTGGTGCCAAGATGCTAGATGACTGCATTGAAAACTATCCCCTTAGGTGCCAACTACGGCCGGCTTCGCAGGTACCGGAGCCTGGGAGAACGGAGAAACGAATATCTCAAATCATATATTGATAATAGTCGAATGTCAATACTTTATGATAATATAAGTTCTCATTCAAAGTATAGCTTATATATAATATATTCTAGTTTGAAAACCAGCACACACATTTATACAACTTTTATAGTTTAAAATGATAATTATACAGTTTGACATTGAATATTGAAAACAGTACCGGTATATATCTTCGATGCCCCAGCTTTTTCGTGCTGCTGGAGACAGAGCAGAGTAGCAACAACTATGGAGATAAAGCAGGGACTCGAATACTTTCGCCTCACGCACATCTGCAGATCAATTTTCTTCCCTTGCCCAACGTCGCTATCCCCAGCAAAATCCAAATATCACATTCGTAGAACAATCCCTATATCGCGATATCCGTCGCTTGTCAAACCCCCCAGCTCCAGCGTCACTCACATTCCTCACGATAACAACTTTCACCTTGTGAAAGTTCATGACGCTTGAATTCTTAATCACGGAACTATCCCGCAAGAGTAAAAGAGAAAAATGCTGGGAAGTTGATATAACTCGTCGAGCTCGTATACCTAGGTAGGTTGACTATCCGTGGGAAAAAACTTATTAGCTGTTGCTGCAACTATCAAAAATCGAAATGTCTTATCGATTATTATCAGCTCACTAGCGCAACCTCGGTTTCCCGGGTTCTCCGCTTATGCTTATCCGAGAGTACAATATGTATGTTGGTCTGGGGGATGGATATATCAAATATCATTCATTGTATCACCTCAATTCATATTGCTCTCCATATCTTTTTCGCGCTTCTGGTTGTAGAGTATAGGCACATGCGATTATTTGAGTAATAGAGCGAAGATTGTTGGAATACGCAAAAGAAAAGATGTCTAGTTACGACACGCAACTCCATGACTTTGGGTCTCTGTTTTCTCTAAAGGGGAAGATCGCGGTGGTTACTGGGGGATCGAGAGGATTGGGATTACATGCTGCTTCTGCGTGAGTAATTCCGTTTCATTAGGTGTGAAAAACAGTTTTCAATCCGGGCGGAAATCCATTGACACTCGTCATTTATCAATCATGCCACTCCCTTCCAGCCACTAACTCCCGCTCTACTCTTAGTTTCCTCCAAGCCGGCTGCTCCCTCGTCTACATCACATCTCGAAAAGCTTCCGCCTGCGAAGCCGCTGTCGCAACTCTCAATTCCCTTCCCAATCTCTCTCCGGGTGCAAAAGCCATTTCCGTCCCCGCAGACATATCAACTATTGAAGGTATCCAGCATTTGGTATCTGAAGTCTCCAAAACCACAGATCATATCGATATCTTGTTCGCAAACGCGGGAGCCACGTGGGGAGAAAAATTCGATACCCATCCCGATGATGCGTTTGCGAAAGTAATGAATTTAAACGTCAAGAGTGTTTTTGGAACTGTGAGATTGTACGTACCCCATCTTCCCTTCTTCCTCCCAAGCCCCCCCATCAATACAAATTCAATCAATCCGCTAACAAACCCCCAGATTCGCACCTCTCCTTCAAGCGCGCGCCAGCGCTTCAGAGCCCTCCCGTGTAATTGTAACAGCCTCCGTCGCCGGCCTCGCTGTCGCTCTCCCAGGTCCCAACTCCGCAATCGGTTATTCTGCTTCCAAAGCTGCGGCAATCCATCTCACCAAAAATCTCGCTGTTGAACTCGGTCCCCGTCATATTCTTTGCAATGCCATTTCTCCCGGATTCTTTCCATCGAAAATGGCCAATGCGCTTATTGAGTCTAAAGGGGGAGTTGCGAAGCTGACTAAAGCAGTGCCGGATAGGAGATTGGGAAAACCGGAGGATATTGCTGGCGCAGTGGTTTTCTTGGCTAGTAGGGCAGGAAGTCATGTTAATGGGGCTAACTTGGTGGTTGATGGGGGGGAAGTGTTAAGTAGAGGTGAAGCAATTGACGAGGGTGGGGAGAAAGCGAAACTTTAGATTGGGAGCTTCAAATTTGTGGTTTGCAATTTATAACTCGCATTTAGAGCACTGGGAAATACCTTGAAATGTTAAGTAGATGTAGTATATCTATAATTATATAGCGTTTGAATAAAAAGTAGGCATTTCATTTCTTGTAAATAGAATATGAGTTTGGATAGAGAAATAAATCACGAGTAACAATACCCAGATAACAAATAAAGTCCGACATAAAAAGGCTACCAACTGTCATGTCTTGCTCAAATGGGTATCCGATTTATGAAAATTATGCCAACGAAAAATCTTCGCTAAAAAGAAATAAAGAAAGACGTGACCCAGTGTTGAAAAGAAAAGTGAAACATGTATGTATACCTAGGTAGATCTACATATGTAAGATAGTGAGGCCCGATCTTCTAATATAAAAGAAACATGAAGTCTTCAAATAGTGAAAACAGAATCGTCATAAATCGATGTTATTCATCAGAAAAGACGAGGGGATAGAAGGAGGACAAGTTGATGGTGTCTCTCTTTAGGGCGGAGGCATGAGAGGAGTTGATGTTGCCAAGAATCGAATATTGTTGAAATAGATAATTCTTGCTTGACACTCTCAATGAGCTCGGAGAACAGAATTGGATGATGATATGAGATATAGCTATCGGCTTGCTCTCAACAAGGTAGGTCGTGTTCTCGCAGCGTATCGTATGGATGGAAGTTGTAAATCGTCATGTAAATTGGTCATCGGAGTTTAGGTCGGTCTTTCCATGCCCCTAGTTGAATACATGGCGCTCTTTAAAGCTTTGACGAATGCTCTGGTTCAGAAGTAACCTGGACTCTAACATCAGTATCCAAGAAAGCATCTAATCTCCTTATCTCATCTGCATCCCCGTCTCTCTCCTCCATTACAACTCGATTAATGGCGCCGTCGTCCCATGCAATACCGTGCCAAAGCAATACTCCCAAATCACTCGCAAGTCTGACTGTTCTCATCAACTCATCTTGTTTCAGCTCGGGGATCAGATTGACGATTTCTGTCCAGAAAACCTTTCGCAGATACGTCGCATCGGCATGGTAATGAAAACCGACGGGCGTAATTTCACCGAGAATTTCTTCGAGTCCATAGAAACAGGTTCCGAATGGTAGAGGCTCGGCTTCTGCCCAATCAACAAGTCCAGTAAGGTGGTGCGTAAGGGGGTTGATCATGATATTGCTTGGAATCATGTCGCCGTGAGTTAGTACCCATGGAATAGATTCAACGAATCGCATATCTTTGCGAATTCTTTTAGCTAATGGCTGGAATCGGATTGGTAGATCCTTGCATAGTAATTCAAGACGAGATAGCAATGATGATCCTACAATACCGCGCGGAAGAGATACACAATCTCTTCGATGCCATCCTACTGCTAGAAATGCCGCGAAATCTTTACATAAAATTGCTCGAGTTTCGGTATCGGTAGCTAGGGATGTATTGCTTGCTCGGAAATCTTTAAATGAGACACCAGGTAATCGGTTCATCGAATATACTAACAATCCGGATTTCGGGAGACTGGTAACATAAGTAGTTCGAGGGCAAAACATCCCGTATATCTCTCGTGCAGCATGAGTTGTCATGAGATTCAATCGATATTTATCAGGTCGAAATTGAACAACGGTATCGTCTCCCACCAGAAAAGTCAGCGAGCAATATCCTTGACATGCAGGCTCCTCGATATTCTTCCCCGGGAAAGCATTCTTAACGAATTCATAACAAGTAAGTTGATCTCCTCGATCAAGTCCATTGCGAATGTAGAAATTATCAACCAGAGTCGAAAGATCTGTCGTCTGCTTGACAGACATATTGATTGTGCATGATGATACTTCATATATGTATCCACGATCGTTTGTCTTATCAAATTGTAACACCAGAGTTCTGTCAAACTCCAAGAAAGCGGCACGGCTAAGGACATAAACCCCGCCTTCATCACTCTATCTGGTGGCTTGCAGTGAGATAAGACATGAGAGATTTTTGTGCCACGAAACTCACATTTCTCCAATCACTTGAAAGAGTATGGTAACATATTCTTCATAAAGTGACACCAATTTGATCGATCCCTTGAGTCGAGTCCGTAAATCATTTCCAATATACACAGAATTCGAGGTAAGGAGCTGAGAAATGATGAACATTGATGCATCCACTAGAGATACTTGTACAGATAATCTGCAGAAGTTACAAACGGGAACTAATGATGACTAGTACGAAGTAATCCACATCATACCATAATCTTACCACATACACATACATACACATGCATACGAAGTACACACACACACTTCACACACACCAGTGACTATTTTCTCTCGATAGAACTTTCTCATACGAAAAATGCATCTCGAGTCAAAACAGCTACCTATGATATCTATCGCATCAACGCCAAGTGGTTGAGAAATAACTCCTGATCATATCAAGGCACAACGGTGAAGAAAAGATTCTCAACGCACTGTTCATGTAAAGCCACCTAGGGTCCACAACATACAAAATGGAGTTGTTTTATACCATTCATCCAATAACATATCCTCTGACATGGCAAAATACATTAAGCTAGCTTGACGAATCAAATTCCTCAAAATTTCTCAGAATTCTCCATTAATCCTTGAATGAAATCATTTGTAAGGCTGGCTGGCTCGGTGAGATTGGCAGCTGTTATTTCATCCATAGAAAGAGGCCGAAGAAAGAGACCAGCACATAGGAAATTTGATCAACCACATCAACCACCTACTAGGTAATCAACCTCAACACCACCTTGATCAACCTAACGTTTATCCAGAACAGCAAAATTGCATTTCTTAAATCCTCCATCTATTACAAGCTACACCCTCCATCAAAATGATGTCGAAGGCTTGAGAATAACGGCAAATCGGTGCTGAAAAGAGAGCCATATTTGTGATGAGTGTCACTGCAACGTTCTTGAGAGATGGCTGAAAATAAGTTGTGATACATTCTGTTGCATCAAGCGAATACTGATCGAGAAACCAATACATACACGGGCGAGGGGGAAAAGGGAAAGAGGCTTGCTCCTTCTACTTTTGTATAAATTATTTGTTTTTCACTCCTCACATCTAGTTTCTAGGAACTCAAGAGTTTGGTACGAAGTGATTCTTCATTAAGCATCTGAGATTCAATTTGGGAAAGCGCATCAGATCACCCATTCTCTACTGTTGATATATATATACCCTTTGAGAATATCGGTATGAATTCAATCTTTTCTATTATACGACCTCCTGCTTTCATATCACTAAACGGTCCTTCAGTCCTACCGAGAACATTACAGTCTCTTCACCGTTATCACGTTACACGAAACAACATGGATGATCTTGAAGGTCAAAAGCACATTCATCCTAAACGTATAGTTCTATGTTGTGATGGAACATGGATGGATAGGTAGGTTCTTATAATTTCCCTTCATTCAAGTCATATGATCAAAATTACTGACGATCAATACCAGTGATGATGGATTCACTAAACCGACACTGATTCCCTACAAATCAACTGGTACATTACAGGTGAGTTACACACGTCTTACTCTCATTCTATCAGATACGTCCCTCCTTCATCAAATTTGAGGTTGGCGTTATTTGGTTTGAACGTTATCGTATCATGCCCCCTTCACCGCCATCTCCATTTTCTAGCCAATCAAGCAAAGCTCATCCACTAATTTTACCCCTTCATAGACTCCAAGTAACGTGACCCGCCTATCAAGATGTCTGAGAAGATATGGTCCAGATGGAACTCATCAGATCATTTACTATCATTCTGGTGTTGGCACGGGTAGTAGTATGTTGGATACCCTCAGTGGAGGTATGCTTGGCACTGGTATTTCTGAGGTAAGAATTATTCTACATGATGTTAAATTGCATGCTGACATACGACAAGAACATTCGTGAGGTTTATAGTTTCATTGCCGCCAATTATACTCCCGGAGATGAAATAATCCTTGTTGGGTTCTCTCGTGGAGCCTTCACTGCCAGAAGTGTTGCAGGAATGATCTCTGACATCGGACTACTCACTCGCTATGGCATGTCAAATTTCTATGCTATATTCAAAGACCAGGAAAACTTCAGGAATGCCAATTACAAAGATATTTTTCCAGATATCCCTTTTCCAAACAAACCAAAGGATGGTGATGAGTACAAGAAGAGATTGGTAGAACAAAATTTAACCCGGGTTTATGATCCGAATGGATCTAGAATCAGAGTTCATGCGGTTGCTGTGTGGGACACTGTAGGATCTTTGGGTATTCCAAATATCGCTCTTCTTGCAAAACTTGGACTTCCACATTCTACTAAGGAGTACAAGTTTCACGATACGAATCTTTCCGGCTACATCAGACATGCTTTCCAAGCTTTGGCACTCGACGAACATCGAAGACCTTTTAGTCCCGCCGTTTGGGAGATAAGAGATTTCGAAGATGAACCCACTGACTTGCGACAAGTCTGGTTCCCAGGAAGTCATGCCAATGTTGGAGGAGGTTACGATGATCAGGAAATCGCAAACATTACTTTGGCCTGGATGATGGATCAGCTTGCCTCCATTGGGGTTTCTTTTCACGATGATGCCATTGACATAATATTTCAAAAGAGCGTCCACTATTACGAAACTTTACCACCTCCTTCCACATCTATCTTTAGGTTTTCGAAGCCAATTAACGAATGGGCAACGCCTGCCGTTTATGAGAAACATCATCCAGTTCGTCCATGGGCTCTTGGGAAGATTTATAACTCAGATACTGGAATTGTAAGTACATGTTACTGGTCAAGTTCTAACATCATTTAGCTTTTCGTCGGAGAGCAGGTAAACTAACATTTACTAGTGGACCCTCGCAGGTAAAGAGACTAGAACTCCTGGTCTTTACCATCGTTTAGATCCAGATACTGGTGCTCCAACTGGAATACCAATGACACATACTAATGAACGTATCCATTCAAGTGTAAGAATTCGACTTGATCTCGGGGGACTTGGTGAAGAGGATATGACAAAGTATAAGTGTCCAGCACTTTTAAAGAAAGGACCATGGCGCCTAGATCAAATTCGAATCAAAGTCACCGATCCTATTCCACCAACAGCCACATGGGGTCCAACAGCTCCAGCAGCATTGGATGATGAACGAACCAGCGACCTGAGATGGGTATGGGAATATGATGGACCAGAAAAGAACGCACCCGTCATTCAAACTATTATTGAAGAAAATCTCGGTCCATATGAGAGAAAATTACTCCTATTGAATAAAGGTAAGGGAATGTTTCACAAGGTTATTGATGAGGCGACTGCAGATGATCGTAGGGCTATAATCTCAGCAGAAATTGATGCAAGACGTGAAAGTGATGCCTAAAGTACTATTCATAAGCGTTTGATTTATTGGGGGCTAGTTTCCGTCTGATGATCTAATTTGATGTTTATATTGAGGGGATGCGTTGAAGTTTACTTCTCATTTTCAGAGGTTGCTTTCTTTCAACCCTTAACGACCGTTCATTTTACGCTGTCATCTTTCTATTTTTTCTTATTTCTTTTTTTTTTTTAAAAAAAAGGGGGGGAGGGGGGGAGGTGATACGAAAGCATTAATAGCTGAGCGCTCAACAAGAGCATTTTTTATTTGAAGTTTTAATAGTTTTATCACATCACGTCACATATCAGAACCATCTTTAGATGAAATGATGATGTAATGAGGAGATGCCATCTCTCAACTCCAATCTTAGTAGACCAATTTGCTGATTATCTAATTTTCCATGAACATAGACCGGGTTAAATATCAAGAATCACTTATACATCGACGACGCAAAAAGAAAAAGAGAAGATCTCATCGAACATCTAGAGCAGGGACGGAAAAGGGTCATATGACAGCCGATGATTTGTTATTAGGAGATACAGCTGTGAATGGAGACTTAGGAAGAAGAAGAAATAGAGCGGGAAGAGACGAGGTGGTTAGTTATGGAAATGGGCCGGTGATTGTTGGGGAGGAATTGGAACCGGATGAAAAACTGGATAAATTACATGGGTTCTCGAGTTACAATGGAGAAAGAAGGAAGTCTCGACAACCGGGGGTTTATGGCCAGGGATTTGGGGAGAGATTGGGAGAATTACCGGTTAGAAGTCGCACGAAGGTTACGGCTGATCCGAGGGATTCGGAATTAGAGAAAGATATGAGGGAGATGGAGGAGAGAAGAGCGGGGATCAGCGGAAATACGACAAATGCGACGAATTCGAGAATTAGAATTGTGCCCATTGGAGAAGAGGAAAATGATAAGAAAGATAAGCCTAGACGATCTCGAGTCGAAATCCAACCTCAGGAACAGGATGAAATTGTCGTATTCGAAGAACACAATAGTCCAGACGAACGCACAAATCGTAGATCTAGAGTCGGCGCTCGTGATCGTGCTAGAAGTACGGCGAGAACAATCGATACATGGGAGAGAAGTGAAGTGGGTGAAAGCACGATTTTTACACCCACGCCTAGAAACAGATCTCGAGGGCGAAGCGGACTCGGAGAGAGAGAATTGAAGAGTCCGGGTGTAAGTGTCAGGGAAAGGGAGTTGAGTGTTCCTAGAAGTGTGGATAGTTGGGAGCGAAGCGATATTGAAAGTACGGTTTTGACCCAAAGAGAGAGGGAGAAAAGCAGGACGCCAAAATCAAGGGGGGCGAGGGCGAGAAGTACAGCTAGGACGATTGATACGTGGGAGAGAAGTGAGGTGGGAGCGAGTACGGTTATGAGTGGGGGGAGGACACCAGGGACAAGAAGTGGGGTTAGTGCGAGAGCTAGGGAGAGGAGTAGAGTGGATAGAGAGAGGGAAAGAGAAAGAGAAAGGGTTGAGAAAGAAAGAGAGAGGGAGAGGGATAGTGGGTATGAAGGAGAGGGGGAAAGATGGCATGGAAGGGGATACAATTATGATGAGAGAAAACGCGGACATAGTCCCGTACCGAGTAGACTTGGAGAGAGTAGGAGGGATCGGCAGAGGTGGAGTGAAAGGGGGAGTGGAATGAGCGCTGGAGCCAAGAGTCAAGGTTTATGATTGAGTTGAGAGAGGGCTCTGAAACATGAAATGTGAGATGAAAAGGAGGGAAAATGAAGCGATAAAAAAAATCAGAAGATCAGAAGAGACGATTTAACGATTGGGTGGTACTAGACTGGATACGAATTTGTTTTTTTGTTTTTGTTTGGACTTTGGGAGTTTTGACTTTTGCTTTTATATTCCCCACGCAGAAAATGAGTTGAAGATTAATGGTTTACGAGACTGCATATTAAGAAATCGGGAAATCAAGATATGGAAAAGAAAAAAATTTCATATACGAAGATACGAGGATTTAAATATGATGGATGATGGAATGATGGAATGATGTATGATGTATGATGTATGATGCATGAGATAGTTGATTGGATAAATGTTTGAATATAGATATACGTATGCAATGGGATTAGTAGATTAGATGAATCTTTACTCTCTGTGATTCGTTGTCTGTGTTTGAATGGTTGTTTTGTTTTGTTGTTTTGAGAATTTGTTGGGTGGTTGTGAAAGGGAAAAGGAGATGGAGATGGAGAAGGAATGTGAAATGATTTATAGATTACGACAAAATTATCGTGTTAAGGTTCTTGTTTTGCAAAGGTCATTCTGTACTATAAAGATTACATGATTTCTGTTCTGGATTTAATGGAGTTATTTGCATATATATGCCTAGCATCTAGTTCAATTTGACGTATTAGTGTTGTGCAATCGATAAACCCCATTAATGCTAGAGGAGGGGGAGTGGGCGTTCCGTTCCTTGGTAGATGAAGGAAGATGATGGGAATAGAGGGAGAGGCGAAACCCTATTCCAAGAAAGGCTCAAAGCTATGTGTGCGGCACATATTTTATGATAGCTGGAAATTAAATGCGTGGTTGGAGGAGATGATGGGTTCGACTTATGTACTTCATGCTAGGTTAATTGTCTGTATGGGACTCGCTTACTTGATTCATATGACTGAATGGAATTGTCAGTTGGTGTCTTTCTGATCTCGTGAAGGAAAGCAAAAGCGCAATATTCTATAGATAATAACCAGCTCTACTTTATATTGAACATTTCTTCAGATTTCAAGCATCAGGAGATCATATGGATATACATTAGATTCTATTATCCAAGGTAAGTCAGATAGCAAAGCCGACGAGCTGGATACAGGCTCACTAAATCAGATCTGGGGGTTTGATACTATCAACTTTGTATGCCCATGTGGTATTCGATCTACAGAAGGGTTTCTATATATCTTATCATCGGTCTGCCTAGCTCTTTCTTAACTCTCGCTCATCTATTCATAATATCTTTATCTACAACGCAAGCAGAAAAGTCTATACCCAACCCCCCGGTGCTTGTTCAATTCCTTCTTCATCCTCTTCTCGGATTATGGGTGGGATGCTATGTTCATGTTTTCCTTCTTGCATACCATTATCACGTGGCTGTACATGTCCATGATTCGCATTTCCTCTCTCCTCGCTCTTCCTCGCCACCCAAAAACTAGCCGAATAAGTATTTTGTAGCATGGAATCCGGGTCTTGAATATAGGGCGCTCTTAAATCAGTCGAGGAAGTAAGGACCTCAAAACCCAATTTAGGAAGTAGAAGTAGTACTTCTGAGTTTGTAAGTTCGATACTTCCAGGATCGGCAATACCATGATCTTGAATCTGATCACTAGGTTGTTTTGATGATGGAGGGGTAGAGGAACCAGGAGGATTGTTTTCGAAATGCCAGAGAAGTGGTCCCATATTTATGAGTATGCCGCCAGGTTTGAGGCAGTTGCGAATGGCTTCGAGATAGCGAATGATGTTTGGAGCTGTATCGAGGAAGAAGACGGCGGCTACTGCGTCGAAGGATTCGGCACGTTCTTCATCGCCATACAAGAGGAGGAAATCGGAGGCACTCATTGTCATTTCTCCTGCTTGTGGGTTGGAATTTAACGCATCTCCTGGGTGGATATCTGGGACTTTGACGGATCGGAGATGATTGCTTCGAGTTTTGTGATTGGAGAAAGAATGAACCCAAGGGAAAATAGTATGATTTTCCTTCTGGGGACAGAAATTGAGAATGTAGGCGCTGGCAAGAAGTTGATGATAACTAATTTCATTGCCTTCGACGTCGAAGCCTTGCATACAAAGGTCAAATACTAGACGCCCAAGACCTGCGCCTGGAACTAGAACGCGCATATTGCGTTTGAGGGGAGAGGATCTAGCTTTTTCGTCTTGGAGGGCGCGGATTACAGGGCGGTAGGATGCTTCGCGTTCGACTGCTCCTTCGGAAGACCAGTCTCGATACATTTGCCGGAGGGTACTTCGGGCTTTTTCGAGATCACCTGAGGTTGCTGTACCTCGGAAATCATCGGGAGATTTGGTGGAGGGGTTGAAGTTTGAAGAGGGATAGGGAAGGTTGAAGGATGGGAGGGCCGCTGATAAGATGGCTTCTGAGAGTTCGGCATTTTGATCTATAGCATCGTCGACGGCTATTAAGGTGTCTAAATAATTAATGGGTGGTGATGCGAGAAGTTCCCAGTGAGCTCGAGGTAAGGCGTAGAAGGCTTGTCTTCGTAGATGAGTGGTGTTGTAGTGAGCGGTCTTTTGGTAGTGGCTAGTGTGTATGTCAATAAGAGTACATGTATTTATGTGGTAATAAGAAGAGACATATGTGTATATCAATAAGCATGCATATGTTATATTCCCTCGGCTCGCGTGCTCACCGAACACGTACAGGTCCCCCCTAACATGACACAGATAGAACTCGCTTGATAGTCCCATGAATTAGGTGGTGTTACGATTCTAGCCGGATCCCCTCTTCTTATCGGACTCAAAGATGCCGTCATCAAATAAAACTATCCTTACTAGAAAGAATCCAAGGCTTGATGAAGAACTCTCTTCTCATCAGGATCATTTTGAGTTTCCTCGTTGCCCTCCCAAGCATTATTAGAATCGGCCATGTCGTATATTCAATCTCTTCATAAACCTTCGATAATTGTTTAGAGAATGAAGTTTAGAGGTGTTAAAGGATTAGGATCTTCATCAAGTGAATACAAGGAAGGTACGGTGTACAGTATTATTCACTTGCTTAGGTAGGCACATGGAAACTATTCTAGTTCCCGCTTCTCATGGTACAAGTGGGGGTGATGCTTTCCAAGTGAACCTAAAATAAATAGTTCGCTTATGCATGATAGTAGACCAATTTATGGTCGCGCCGGTGTTTGACTTTCTATCAATCTTCTTTAACCAGACAACCAAACAACCAAACATTGATACCAACATTAATTTTAAGCTGTTCATCTCGACAGCCTTGGAAGCCAGTTCAAAGCTTTCAGTCTCGGTATCTTCATCAAAATGGCAGCTGCAGCCCCCAGACAATTGGGCATCACTCCGCCTTTATCTACCGCGCTTCCAACAGATGCTGAGAAGCAAGCAACTGATGCGCTGATTGAAGAAATGACAAAAGAGAATCTTTTTGAAAGTCGCGCTGATACCGAAAAAAGGTATGTGGTTGCGATTATTATTTCTGTTTCTTACAAAATCCGCAGATCAGTCATATCTCGGAACATCTTGCTTCATTCTTATCTATTTCATTACTGACATACATTTTGCGCAGATCCACCGTCCTTGCTTCTTTACAATCCATCACCGAAGAATTTGTAAAACGAGTTTGCAGAAAGCAGAACCTACCGGAGAACATTGTCAATAATGCCGGCGGTAGAATCTTTACATATGGTAGTTTTCGACTTGGTGTTTATGGACCTGGCTCTGATATCGATACTCTGGTTGTCGTACCCAAGAACGTTTCCCGCGAAGAATATTTCGAACTTTTCCCAGATCTTCTCGTTGAAATGGCGCCAGAGGGAGCTATTAAAGACCTAACGCCTGTTCCAGATGCATTCGTCCCAATTATTAAGTTTGAATATTCAGGCATCAGCATCGATTTGATCTTCGCACGTATCGAAGTACTTTCCCAAATTTCAAGGTCCCTAAGCTTGAACGACGACAACTTATTGGCGGGTTTGGATGAAGCCGGTTTACGCTCTCTAAATGGAACGCGAGTCACCGATGACATTTTGAATTTGGTACCGGAAAAGGCAGTATTCAGAACTGCTCTGAGGGGAGTCAAACTTTGGGCGCAGAGACGAGCTATCTATGCCAACATTATGGGTTTCCCTGGAGGTGTCGCCTGGGCTATGCTGGTGGCTAGAGTATGCCAATTATATCCACAAGCAACTGCCTCGACAGTCATCCTCAAATTTTTCCGCATCATGTCTCAGTGGCAGTGGCCGCAACCAGTCTTACTGCAGGCAATTAAAGGTGGTAAGCTTAATGTTCGTGTCTGGAATCCAAGAGTAAGTTTTTCTCCTGCAACATACTCGGGTTTAATTGACTTTGATAGGTTTATAAAGGCGACGGTTACCATCTCATGCCAATCATTACCCCTTCATATCCCTCCATGTGCGCTACTCATAATATAACAAAATCAACCAAAGAAATCATCTGTCGGGAACTTGCTCGTGGAGGAAATATCACGGATAGAATTATGATGGGCAAGGCATCCTGGAAAGACTTGTTCGTCAAACACACATTTTTCACCAAAAACTACAAATACTACCTCTCCGTCATTTCTGCCAGTACCACAACCGCGGCTCAACTTATATGGGCTGGTTTAGTTGAATCAAAAGTTAGACTTTTAGTTTCTAATGTAGAAAACCACGAATCAATTGCGTTGGCACATCCATTCAACAAGGGATTCGAACGAGTTCACAAATGCAGTTCCGAGGACGAAATCGAAGCTGTAAAAGAGGGCAATCTACAGTACCAGATCAAAGAAATCCCAGCAGTGACTACGGACCCATCTCATGATTCAGATTTAGGAATTGCGGTAAAGGACCAGACTGGGGAAGTCAAGGATGAGAATGGAGATGCCCCAAAATCCGAACCTGATAAAAAGGAATCATTGGTTTACACAACAACATTTTATATCGGCCTCGAGCTTCGTGAAGGTAAGTGCACCACCATCACCTCACATTTATGAGCGATCTTACTGTTATCACGATTATGGTACTTGGAACATGCATTCTAATTACAAGCTTCTATGATATATTCCGAGGCCCAGCTACTAACAATCTTAGGCGCTAAATCGCTCGATCTTGCATGGTGTGTTGATGAGTTCAAGCGAGTATGTAGAGGTTGGGAGAAGTATAACGAAGAGCTTATGACTTTATCTGTCGTTAACACTCGAAAGTTTGTGCCCCTTTTTTGAATTAGATGATGAGAAATGCTGATTTATGATTCATAGCTGCGACCTTCCAGACGACGTCTTCACCGAAGGCGAGGCCAAGCCAACTCGTTCTCAAAAGAAAAAGAAGCGTTCTTCAGCAGATGTATGTTAAAGCCAATCCCTCTTTTGGGATATGGCCCAAGGTTAAAAGCGGAAGATCTCGTTTTTGATTGGGATTTTTCTCAGATAAATTCCAAGCATTACTAACACTTTATTTAGGACGTTGAAAATGCATCCACAAAGAGACGGCAGGTAGTTGCTGCTGGATAATGATTCAGTGTGGAACCATATCCTATCTTACTCTACTATCATTGATGGTATCTAACGACAGGCTTGCTCTACATTAGCTTTCGATCATTGCGATCGTATAATCAGATTTGAAAAGAAGAAGAAAAAAAACCGGAAAACGACCAACTTAATAACTTACTGACCTGAGGCAGTTCGCATCAACACATTCATTCATTCAATTATTTCATTAAGTAAATCTTTAAGTATCACCTACTTCCTTGATATTCCTTCGGGGTAAAGCCGTAATAATGAAAATTCACATTCAGGCCTGGGTATAGTGTTGAGGCAAATTGAAAGGGCAGATCCTCCTGAAAATAATCCGGCACCGGCGTTCTTAGAGGCTATTGCTTCACTTTATTGAGGGTTGAGGGAAAGGGAAAGGGGGGAGTTTGTCAAGTGAAAATGACACGACAGCAAGCATTGGTTGATAGATGCAGCGGGAATTAGTCTGGGTCATTTTCAAATGACATGACTACATAGATGACTATGTATTTTAAGAAATCAATACAATTCAGATTCCGAGACTACGTGTCTCACCCCAAGACGATCGATTCTAGATTTGATGGTGTACTTGTTTCTATGTGATGGTTGCAAGTGAGAAAGTTTCACATTGATTTGCTTATTCTGTTTATTCTGTCTATATTGGTTATTATTACATAGATACAGACAGAGTATATGTAGTATGTAGATATATTACCTAGGTATATATATGTCACTTACTATCATTTCTATATACCTTTATATCTTGGTAGTAAATCTACCTCACTTGTAAATCTGTTAACCTTATTTTATTGTAGGGCTGGGCTGGACAGGGTGCACCGCCTTTTCAAAAAGTGACGTAGGATGTAATTCCTATGAAATCCATGGATACCCAAGGAGAGCCAAGTAAGTACCTACTGGTAGGTAAGCAAGTAATAAAGCTAGGACAATGATAGTAATAAGTACCCTCGTACCCTCGAGATAGATAGCCAAGTATGAAAATATTGAGGAATTCCCATATTCCCATATTCCCATATTCCCATCTTGATGGTTCTTCTCTTGGCACATCATTTGACACTGGCTCAACTAGTACCTTTTCTTCCTAAACTTAATAATTCCAAGTTCGTCAATGTTTAATTATTTCACTCATACAATGAAAAACAATTGATCAAAATCTCAGCCCTTATTTATCCTCATAACCCCAGTAAGTATTGTCAGATCACAACATAAATAATAAGCAGGCTTGGGTTTGCTATTTATTATTAGCTTGTTCCTTTTAACATCCACCCAACTACCTAGGTAAAAGGACTGGAACATCTCCACAGCACTCAACATCATTCAGGCTGACAGCCTCGCACATTTATCGTGGCTCCTCCTTCATTTCGTCGAGCAGGTAATTCTCATCGTAGGACATCACTTTTCCGATACCTATTCCCACATTTTCGGCAGACTATCCGCCAGCGCTTTGCACATTTCAGATTCGAAACATTCCCATCCTACAAACTCGGCGCACAATCACGAATCTACAATTACATAATTAGGACTCAGTTAAACCGAAAGAGAAAGAGAGCTGCTGGGAAAACTGCCTTTCAAATCCTTGGAAGACCAGTGAGAAGATTCTTTGGTGGCGGTTCTAAAGACAATGCGACGGCTTCTAGAAAGCTGAACCCATCATCCAATTCGATGTCTGGCTATGTCGCAGATGGATACGGGGAAGATAAAAAACGAGGGGGGAAGAGGGGGAAACTGGCAGGGTATTTGAAAGCTGCAAACGAACTTCGTCAATCGTATCAACAATCATACTCGGAGAAATGGGGTGGGAGCAGTGGAGTAGATGACGATGAACATGGAATACCAGGTTCATTTCCGGATGTATCTATTGTTTCTCATGGTGATGAGCAAATGATACTATTTCCATCATATGCGCGGAGACATACCAAAGAGAAACCATTTTTTGAAAATGCCAACATGAATCCTAAATTGAACGAACCCGGAGATGCGGAATATTGGGCGAGGGAATGGCAAAAATATGAGGATGATAGGGCTATAGTTGATGTGGATGTTAGAGGATGGCTTTACTCTCCTCATAGAGGGCCTATGACAAGAAAGAACAGGTTACTCATTGGTCTTGCACGCCAGTTGAGTGGGATACCTGCACCAAAATCTGGTTCTCGAGAGACCAGTCCGGATTCAAATTCATTAAGAGCAAAACATAGAGAACTCGAACAGAGGCGTGATGAGGAGAAGATTGCTCGAGAAGCAGAACAAATATTGAAAAAGGGTCGAGGGGAGGAGGAGGCAGCACTACGGGGTGACTATAGTGAAAAGCCAAAACGGGAATCGGATGGTGATAGTATCTATAGTGAACGTGGTAGGCAGCGGGGTAGCAGTTCACGGGTATCACCAGAGTCATCACCTGCTCCAAGTCGTCTAATAAAACGTGCATCATGGAATCAACCATCCGAGATGACCCAAGCGGAACTATTAACAGCAAATGCTCATTTGATGGCACGATTACGACCATTCCTTACGAATCCAAAGGTTGAAACAGCGATTACAGTCTTCTTTTACGATGAGAAGAATTCTTCATCGCGAACAATAGAAACAAACGAAGCAGGCCATTTCATTATGCGAGCTGCTTTAGAGTTTGTTCCCACACATGTTAGAGTGTTGGCTTCAGAAAACCTTTCAGCGATTGAAGAAGTCAAAATTACTGAACCAAAAGGAGTCAGTCTCATTACTGATGTTGACGATACAATCAAGCACTCTTCAATTGGTGCAGGATCAAGAGAGATTTTCAGAAATGTCTTTATTCGTGAATTTGCTGATCTCACAATTGAAGGTGTCAGGGAATGGTATAACACAATGTATGATATGGGTGTTGGGGTACACTATGTATCCAATTCACCTTGGCAATTGTTTCCAGTCTTGGTGAGCTTTTTCAGGAAAGCAGGGCTACCACCTGGATCTTATCACCTAAAACAATACAGTGGAATGCTTCAGGGTATTTTTGAACCTGTTGCAGAAAGAAAGAAGGGTACCCTTGAGAAGATCATTCGAGATTTTTCGGAAAGGAAATTCATTTTAATTGGAGATAGTGGTGAAGCAGATTTAGAAGTCTACACCGATGTCGTTTTAGCAAACCCGGGGAAAATCCTGGGTATCTTTATCAGAGATGTCACAACACCTGAAGATATAGGTTTCTTTGATCCTGCATTGGGCCCACTCAGCGGAGACCGTCGGAGGTTTGAACCTCAATCTCGAACACAATCTTGGGCGCAATCTATTGATAGCAGGAGATCATCTACATTTAGTAAATCTGAGCTATCAGAGAAACGACCATCTTTGCCTCCCAGAGTTCCCTCGGAAACTAAACTCCAGACCAGTAATGGTCCAACCATGGGAACACTTATTGATTTCGGAGATGAGCCTGAGAATGAGCCAATACATAAATCTCATAGGCAAGTAGTACCTCGATCTATGTCAGAGATGGAAGTACCAAATGTTCCACGACGAAAATCCGCCAATGATGGGAAAGCTCCTCCACCTCGACCTTCTAAGCCATTATCCCTTCGTGGAGCAAGTACAATCACAATGGTTCCACCCGAATCATCTGAACCCCCAAAGCAAAACACTCCACCACCACCACCAAAACCTCGTCGTTCAGGTGCTATCCATGGAAGTGTAAATAATCATCCATTGAAGCAGGCACAAAGTAGTGCAGAGTTATCAGAATCATCTAGTGAAGGTTATATATCTAGTGCTCGCCAGAAAGTTGCAGAGACCTATAACAATCTTCCAGAAATGAGATCTTATATGCCAGGCATGGGTGAATCGAATCCAAGGCCCCAACCTGCATTCGATCCATCATATAGTCCATCATCAAACAATGGACCACCACCTCCCCCACGTCGAAAATCTACCTTTAATTCTACAATCTCTAGTTCCCCTGACTCATCAGACGATGAATTTCACCGAACATCCAGTGGAGCACCAGCAAACAAAAAATTCGATCTCTGGAGACGTCGTTGGAAGCGCTCAAAAGACATTCTTGATGGACAAGGTGTAACGCTCAGAGCTTGGAGGAACGGTGGTGATGTATGTATAGAGGCTGTACATATGGTTGAACAAGCTATGCGGGAGATGGGGGTAGAAGGATATGGAAATGGGAAAGGAAAGACTGGGAGAGGAGGTGGAGAGATTAAGGTTAAGGATTTAAAGAGGTAGGGATTTGTGGGAATAGAAAAATGAATGAGCGAGTTGGTTTGTTGGTTGGGGAGTAGAGCGTTGAGTTATATTTTTATTGTATTTTTGGGGGTTTGGGATGGATGGATGGGCGGATGGATGATTGTACGCATGTATGCATGGAATGGCGAATACACTTTTAAGAGGAGCGAAGAGAATAGATATGAAGGAATGGCAGTCGGAACGCGGGAAAGAAAGAAATATATTAAGAATTATGATTTATAAGCGGAGAAAGAATAATGAATATCCAAAATTCAAAGTTTTACTTGCATGAACAAGATGCCATTTTGTTATTTGATGAGGCGATAAAATCAAAGAACAGGTAGATCTAGACTCGATCCAAAGGGAGATAGCGAGCCAAGATAGATAGGTAGGTAGGTATTCGCTTCTTTTGATCGGGTGGGTGAGCCGCTTTTCTCATGATGGCTTTTGGGGGCTGGGAGCTGAGCTCTCTCTATTGCGTCTTGACGTACTTGCTTTTTTCAGACTTCTTTTGAACGGGAAAAGATAGGCCATGGACTGACTAGTATAGCAGACTAACTACAAACTACAAACTAGAAACTAGAAACTAGAAATTCTCAACATCCAAACTCTAAACATCCAAACATCCAAATATCCAAACCTAGCAGAATACCTAGGTAATCGAGATGATTTCAATATCCTAAGATATGGATAGCAGGGGGTTGGTTGGATATTGATGGTAATAGTGATGGTAATGGTAATGTTAGTTTTAGTTTTAATATTTAGGATTAGTGCTAATATTAATATTAGTATTAGTTAGTATACTTGTGTCCCTATTACATGATAGACATATAGTAGGTATTTCATAACGTGTTGTATACTAGATAGGTATTTATTCATTTATTCACAATGCTTTGTATTAGTATTAGTATGGAGAAAGATATCTACGCGATTATATATATGATATGGATGAGATAAGCTTTTGGCTTCCGTGTGGCTGCATAGTGAGGGAGTGTGTGAGTGTGGTGTTGGGAGATGCGGGGGGTGGATGGATGGGGTGGAAGGCTAGAGGATTGTGGGGGGTTGGAGGTGGTTTTGGGAGTAGTTTTGAGGGGTTGGGGTTTGCATTGGAGTGGTTTGATGGGATAGGAAAGGGTTGGAGGAAGAAGCTGAATGGATGGATGTATTGATGGAAAGAAGATGAGTCCGTGAGTTTTTCTATCTCCAGCTATCTATGTCTGTCTTCCTTTCTCTCTATTGAAGTTAATCAAAGGAAGGACTCTAGATTCACAAGTCCTCTTCAAATGATCACTTACCTATCTCATCTCCTGATATCATTTTTCGTTTCTAAAAATTGCGTAATATTTACTTTCTCTTTTATTTTCCTATTCTCTTCCCGAGGAATCTCGAGGAATGGCTTGTCTTGAACTGCTCTCTTATCTAGTGTATGTGTATGGATACCTTTATTATTTTTTCCTTTTTTCCGCTTGTAGCATCAGTATTTATCTGAGATACGAGATCATCCCAAAGAAAAGGCTATGGAGAGATACGGCGAAGTACTACTCAGACTTTGGCGCTGGGGTATGAGATGGTGAGGTGGTGAGGTGGAGGTTGGATTAGAGGGTTGGGGTGCGGATGGGTGGTGAGGGAGAAGGAGAAGGGAGATGAGGGGAACATATGTACTGAGCGGGCCATCATTGGAGGGCTACTTTTTTTGTTTTTGTTTTCTCTCCTGATTAGGGCGTGGTGGTTGTGTGTGAATATCTGCTGTGTATTAAGATTTCATAGATCTCCATTATCTACTTCTTCATAACTTCCCAATTTCCCCACAATAACTGAATTCTAACCCTACGTTTTAACCATCCTTCGCTCATAATCACCACGGAGGTCATCAACCAGACGCCTTTGTCTGTCTCTCTCAGCCGCTTTCCATCCCTTTGCGTAACCTCTTCTCTCCTGCCATTCTTCTTCTATTCTAACCTTGGCTTTCTCGCGATTCATCTCTCTTCGATCTTTTAAATCTGCTTCTTTCTCTACACCGCTTCGTTTCGCTAAGCTTTTCTGTTGTACAATTACACGTTTTGCTCTATGTTCTATCTTCTCGTTTTCGGTCATCGATATGATGGCCTTATATCGTCTCCTTTTTCATCTTCGTTTCCATCGGTTTAAAGATAGGCCATATGGCCGCAACTATGTTCGTTAGGGGTCGATCACTATACAAGATCTTTGTACTGTGTAAATTTGATAACATATTCTAGTAATGAACTTCATTTTGAAAGAGAAAAAACTGAAGTTGAAAATGAAGGTGGAAGGAGAGGTTCGTGAGATTTCGCTAGTGTAGTAGGAAATGCTTGCACCCACTCCAACAACCACAACCAGGGTATCCAATAGTCTGTACTGCAGTCCAACAATATAAGGCTTTGAATGTATCAAAAGCAACCTGAAAATAGTTCAATGTTCCAATTAAATTCAATATCTCATATAATCTGAATATTCCAATTGATTTAGAGATTTGATAATTTTCATTCTTGGACTGCGGTCCGGACTTTTGAACACCTGACCACAACCATCTCTCCTCATAAAGTGTAGAGCTCACCAAAGAACACCATAATTGGAAGGAACAAAGGAAAAAACGCTAGGCGTAAGCTTAAGTTATGCTTCCTAAGCTCGCTTGCTTGTTTAGCATGATTTTAGTGTGGGTTAGGGGGGATCATCTAGGATTCGTTGCATCTCTGGATAAGGGATAAGGATCTTGAAAATCGAGATTTGGGGGATAAAGATGGAGAAGGTTGAGATATAAGGGGTGGGTGTATAGCTGGCTGCAATCATTACGCTTTCCTTGGTGGATAGTGCTCACTTTCTGCTTATGTGGTAACCAAATATTAATTCAACTCCATAACATATCCCTTCGATTTCGAGGAACCATGAAACTTCCAATTTATAGTGATATTATTTTCATATTGATGATGAATTCACGGGTACATCTAGTTCACCTAACAGCACACCAGGATTTGTTTTTAGTTTTGAAATGTATTTTATTGTTGACATTCTAATTCTGATTTGAGTAATAGAAAGCTAAAAGAAAAGAAAATGGATCTACCTGGGAAGCTAGATATTTAGTTGATGGAAAGGGAGGGAATGACTTACCTGTAGGATCATACTTACGTCAGTTCCCCATGATCACATAATTATGAGTTGTTAAGTATGAGGGAGTGCGAAGAAGGAGATATCGCTTACCTACCTAAAATTATTGGTTAGCGAAAACTAGGAAAGAGGCGGAGGTGAACTTGCCTGTATAGCTTACCTATGTCGCTGGTTAGCACAGTGAGATGCAGGTGGGTAGGAGATGATACAATCACCCACTGGTGTATGCAACATTTGAACAAGTAGCCAAATATGCGCGGGTATTAAAAATCAAGGAGATAAGCGAAGCAACTCACCTGAATGTCTCTTACATAATGGGTCTTTGTGTATGAAGTGGGAAGGTTGAATATACCTAAATAATTAGCTAAAAGGGGGAGCAATGACTTACTTTATTTAATCTAAATCGGAGATAAAGTTGCTATTCAGATTGCTCGTAGACTGGAAAGGTGATATAACTATAAGCTCAATTAGCGACAAAGGGAGGAGAAGGTGACGTACCTGAAGTATTATCTCATAACTGCGCAGTGTAGCGTGCATTAAGGTTGAATAAACTAAAATAAGAACGACGGTGCCTATATCTCTGATTAGCGAACAGAAGGAAAAGAAGTGACGTACCTGTATCTCTGTATTCTGCGAATAGAAAAAAGAAGAAGAAAAAAGAAATTCCTACAGATTTGATTAACGAAAACGGGAAAGGAAGAACGACTTACCTAGATTTCATCTCTCAAAACTAGATGGCAGTGTACAACTGAGTTGGATATTTGAAAAGTGTAATACTATACCTACAAGTTCGATTAGCAAGACGGGGGAAAGGAGCGACTTACATGTATTTTTGTCTGTATTAGGATTGAAAGAATGAGATCGTGATGATACTGCCGGCACACAGTTAGCGAAAATGGGTTGGGAGTGACTTACCTAAAATTTTAATAGAGAGAATCAAAAGGAAAAGAAAAGGAATCCTATACTCGATTAGCAAGAGGAAGAGGGAGAGACTTGCCTAGATCTTTAAGTCTTAGGGATATGTGAAGAGAGTGAGGATACCTATACTCGATTAGCGAACAGTGGGAGGCGAATAACTTAGCAGAGATTGTTATTTCAGTATGAAATAAATAATAAATAACAATACCTATACAAAATCAGCAAAGACGGGGGGAGGAGAGGTTGACCTATCTAGCCTTTCAAACAAACGAACAATAAAAAACGAATTTAAGAAATAATATCCACTATATACACGATTAGCAAAAAAGGGGGAACGGGAAAAGACTTACCTATATATAAAACCCCAACCCAAAACGAAACCGAAACTAAACGAAAGAAAAAAACATACCTACAAAACAATTAGCAAAGATAGGGGACGGGAAGAAAACTTACAAACTTATTATATGTATACGTTTAGAGAAACGAATCTTTTTTTGTTGTTTTGGTTTCTCCATCTATTTCCTAGCGATGTGTGAAAGTGTAAAGAGCGACGACTGTTGTAAGAAATCGAGGCACTAGAGAAAGAAAAGGGAAAAGAAAACGAAAGAGAGAAGGAAAGAGAGAGAGAGAGAGAGAGAGAGAGGGCAATGAACATATTGCAATCATCAAAACAACAATACACTCGCACTACCCGCAAAAATCAAATCAAATCAAATCAACCCTCAACCCTCAACCCCCAAGAAAAGAAGAAAAAGAAAACTCACCACCTCACCAACACCACACCCAGTTCCTCGTACAAAACCACCCGAGCACCGCCCCCCCAAACACCGCATACCAAGCCGGCCACCCGAATCTGCTCTTCCGCGGCGGCTGCACCCCATGCACCTCGTGAAACGAAATGTATCTGGAAGACGGCGTTTGTGTCCCGCGCGAGCTGTGCGTGCGGGTGTTGGTGGTTTGGGTGCCGATGGTGCGGATTTGTTTTCGAGCGATGGAAGTGGATTTGGATGGTTTGGATCGCTTGGATCGGGTGGATGAGAGGGAGAGGGTGCGGAAGGGGGGGATGTGGAAAGGCATTTTTCTTCGCTGGAGGGAGGGGGTTGTGGTTGTGGTTGTGGGGGATTGGAAGCTGTGCTGTGCTTTGAGGGAATGGAGATTGAGAGGGGGGTGATGGGAGGCTTTTATATCTTGAGAATAAGGAAATCGAGGTTCTTTGTAGGGATTGTTCATCATCTGTTTTGTGAAAGGAAAGATACAATGGGATTATCTCTTTAAAAGAGATTCAAAGAAGGACTTTTAAACAAGGTCTCTATTATATTCTTACCACAAAGAATCTTGAAACACACAAAGAAACTAAGAGAAAACAATGCTCAGCACCGAGAGAATCTCCCCCTCCAAACAACTTCCCCAACAAAGGAAGAAAAGATAACATGTACCAAACACACAAGACAAAGAAGATGTATCTTCTAGAAGAAATGCAAAACAATGCTATTATCAAACTACAAAGACGATTCCAATTCCAGAATCGAATAGGAGATTCAGCAGACCAAACCATCCACACCCAGTTTGCAATTACCATCTCCATTCAAATACCGTAAACCGAGCCCCCAAACAACCTGCCCCGAAAGCCTCGCAACCATGCAGAAGTTTCTCGACCCCCTTCTCCCGCAACCGCGCACCACCATGCAGGGAAAAATCAACATCCCTTCTCCAAGCGACTCTCTCCACGAGTTTTCCGCCACATCCCTCGATCTACTCACTCAACTCTTGACCCGACTCCCCGGTACTCCCCCCACCAACTCCTGGCTCCGCGATCAAGCAGTCCTCATACAAACCTTTCCCCCTTCTCTCCTGCACCCCAAATCCAGCGGCCTAATCTCCCGCGTCGCCGCATCCCTATCTTCGCTTCGCCTAGGCGAAACCAAAGCCGTGCTATGCGATGCCCACAAACCTCTAAACCCATATCTCATCCGCAAGATATTTTTAGAACTAACCGCAGAATGCACCACTCGTCTCCGACGACTTACTGCCGAAGTCCCTCTCGAACAATTGCCGGTCAATGTTCAAGAATTTGTTCTTCGAATGAAAATGCTCAATAGCATCTGGATGCAACCCGAATTTTACCGCCAAGCATATCAAGTGCAGCCGTGCGACCCGCGTTACGAACGCGTAGCATCCGGTTGTGAAGCCTGTATTCTCGCCACTATCGGAGGCGATCGATCCATCATCCGCGATCTCTTTGCCTCGATCTGGGGCCGCAGAAAGAAGAATAAGCAAATGAATGGCTGGATCGATGTAGTCCGCGCATGGGCATCATGGCAAGAAGACTCCGAATGCTTAACGCATGAAACTCAAGGTCTGGGAAGAGATATCACTCGATATCGCAAACATCTTCAGACACTTCGAAGAGACGCTCGGCGAGAACGCTTGGCTGGAAATCATAATCCTTTCGATAGAGATAGCGAGGCCCAAACACTTCTTGGACACGATTTTGCTGAAGATAACAAAGATGAAGACGGAGATATTGAGAACGAGATTATAGATTTCTATGCAAATATGATGTCGAGAACATCTCTCGCAAACATATCAAGTCATGAATCACATCCGGCAGAAGGAGTCCACGCTGCTTTCCGCGACACCGTAGTATTCACCGACGGCTTCTTTCACAACGCTTCCAGACCTATCAAGGGAAGAAGTCCAACGCTCTATTCCCGCAGCGTATACAACACTTCTCAACTTTCCTACTCCGGAGTCGAAGCCGAAGAGCGCGCCAGCGCCTATCGACAACTCGTCGGAACCCCAGAGAATGCCGCCGCCCAATCCGAATCCGAAGAAGAGGACGAACCTCATTTCACAAACCCATTTGCAGATCCGCCAGCAAGAAACAATCGACCTGCCTATCGCGGAAGTCATTATGAGAACCCACGAGCATCACCTTCGCCACCTTCTCCTCGTACTACGAGACATGAAAACGAGAATCAACCCAAGCAAAAGCACGCACCGCATCATCGACGTCCCGACCCACAAGAAAATCCTTTCACACGAAAATCACATGTTGCTCGCCCTGAGGGTAAGCGCGGTGACCGGGAAACTCGAGTTAGCGATTTCATGATCTAGAGCGAAGAGAGTAGAGAGTAGAGATTTTGGGGATGAAACAAGAGAGGAGTGATATCCTTCTCACAACATAGAATTTCTTTTGTAAAAATTTCTTTTGTTAAAAATCCACTCGCGAGAATTTCCTTTGTCAATACTATACAATATAAACACATTTCCTTATATGCCCTGCCTAAGACCTTATTTAAGTGATAACCGATCCTAAACCATGCTTCTCCTGGCGTCCTTCGCAACTGTGAAATTGTAACCACCTCAATCCCTTAATCTATTCTTTCTCTTCATAAAGCTTCAGTAACGCCGGTCTAAATGCCGCTATTTTCGAAAAATCAGATATCTTAACCCTCATATAATCAAATGCAACAATGGCAACTTGATCTGTAACCTCACTGTCCATGACTGGTATCTTTTGATATCTCTGAGAAAAGTGAGTAAGTAGAATACGTCTTGCTCCCATACCCTTGCCAATATTCATCGCTTCCGAAGTGGTGGAATGTTTTTTGGCAATAGCATCACCCTGAAGTTCGTCATCAAATGTAGCCTCGTGAATCAGCAACGTTGCACCTTTGCCAATCCTAACAAAGTCTTGTGAGGGTCGACAATCACCTGAGTAAGCAACCTTGAATCCATTGGGGAAATTCAATGCAACAGCTAAAGCACCATGGCAATGGCTCACTTGGCAAGCTTCAATAGACGAAAGACCAAATGCTTCCGTTTTTTCTGGTGTGAATTCTTCGTAAAGGTTATTGACTGCTGGTGTCATTTCAACGAGCTCAAGCCTCTCAAATCCATAATTCTCGACCTCGGAGTATTCAGTTAACCAATGAATCATACCATGATCTGATGCTACAGCAAGTTTATTATTTCTTGTTGTTTCATTCTTAGATGTTTCTTCATGCCACGCTTTGATGACCGAAGTAGTACCAAGGTGATGATCGGCGTGAAGATGACTAATCCAAATTGCTTTGAGATTAGAGAGTACACCTGGTAGGTCTTTGCCAAATACTCTCTTCAATTGACCAAGTGTATTCTCACCAGCGTCAAATAGGTAATTGCCATATTCTGGAATTCGAAGTAGGGTAGCTGAAACGTTTCGATACTTTGAAGGTAAAGCCGAACCAGTTCCGAGAGTAATAACTTCTGCATCCTTGCATGGTATATCTTTTTGAACTTCATCAAGCTTTGCTTGATACTCTGAGCTCATAATCTCTTTCCTAGCTTCGTTTGCTAAATCAAGAACTTCAGGATCTGCTTCCTTTACCACCTGCTCTGTATCAAGATAAGGAATGCACTTGTCATCTTGAATCTCGAATTTTGGTTCGAGTAACATTGTTTTTCCTAATTTTGCCTTTAAATATGGTACAGGCTGGGATGGTGGCTCGGATGCATTACTGAATGCGGGAATTGGGAAACGTTCGGAATCGAGGAGATGCAGACGAATAGCTTGCGCTGCGGCTGAGCTGAATGCGAGATAATTTGGGCAATTATCTTGGGAGGAGACGATGTGAGCAAGTTCTTTACGCTCTTCCATGAACTCTTGTATCCTTGGGTCAGCTAAAACGCCAGGACCCAAAATCCATATTATTGATTCAATTCCTGCCATGACCTCTTTTGCTTTCCATTCTTCACGTGCAAATAGACCTTTGATATAAGAGGCATCAGGAATTTCAAGAACTGCAACTCCGGTACCCTCTTTGCTCACTCCCAAAACTTGTTCTGGGGTGACAGTGGTACCGTCGGTCGCAATCACACTCCTTCCCGCTGCCAAAGTTCGATAATCAGCACCTTTCTGGACATTCAATCTCTCGGCTTCCTTGGGATTGAACTTTCCACGCTGAGTATGGTTTTTGATGATATATGAGACTGAACTGGTAGAAGGTTTAGTCGGAGGTAAAGATTCGACCAGCGCTCCTGGCCAAGGTTTCCGAGTGAGGACTTCAATATCGGGAACTTCCTGATTTCCTCCAGGTTTAGGTCCTTGATATCTTTGTATCTTGCCATCTGAGTTTCTAACAAAGATAGCGGCAGGCATTTTGACATCCTTGAGCTTCATGGAGTACAAAGTATCTAACTTCCAATCAGAATCAAACATAGAAGATACGACAGACTTTCGTATCTGATGTTCATTATCCTCTTTATCTCTGAGTTCTTGGGCTTCCTTAAGCTCAAGCTCCTTGCTCTTCTCAGCAAGAGAACCATCCAGAGAATCATCCGAAAACTCATCGTGACTTCTCTTCCCACGACGCTTCGCAGTTCCCTCCGATTTGATAGCCATGGCCCAGACCTTGATATTTTCATCACTCCATGAAGGGTCCCAATTCGTTCTCTGTTCTGTATCCGGCCGATATTCGTTTGTATATAAGGGCATCCCATTTCTGAAAACAAATCTCCTAGCCGTCGCAAGTAGATGAGTCAAGTTTTCTCCTCCATGTATATTTAAAAAGGCCTTGTCGGGTTTCTCAGCGTGTCCTCCTTTCTTTTGCGATTTCGCATTTGCAACCTGGAACTGTGCCTCTCTTGAAGTACTTGTCGCATCTGCCAACGTCAAAATCATACCCAACATTCCTCCAGTCGAAGCCCAATCCACCTTTCCGGTCATGAAAACCTCCCCAACTTTCATCAATCCGATCTTGCCTTGCACACATGCTCTTTGAGTACCCTCTGCAATATTCCCAATCAAGTACCTCTTATTATCGAAATGTAAAAGCAATGAAGTCCCAGGCGTATCCACCGTGGGAGTCGTGAGGAATTGGATATAATTGCGCATTTTGGTTAAATCTCCTGGTCGATGAAGGCGATTTCTACTATTGATCAATGGTTTCCTGTATTTTGCGCTGCGATATACATTCCCCGGATTGTCTTTGAGAATAAGAAACCGCTTTCCATTCAAAGCATTCGGAAGCGTGTGAGATAATTCTGGAGAAACTCTTAGATTGTCGTTATTCTCTAAAATATATTGAGTAGGCAAGGGAGATAATCTTGCTGGGTGTGGAGGAAAACTATACCCCTCTTTTCTTGGGAAAGTTTTCAGTGCTTCGTGAAGTGATTTTCTAAGACCTCGAAATCTAGATTTGAGATTCAATCTTGTAATCGATGGGAATTTCTGCATTAAGCTGAAAGACAAATGTTCACTTCATATTTTTGTTGCAGTTACAGAATTCATGATCAGATAAATAGAGGTAGGTACTTTTAAAAAATTATGACGGATTTCATAAAATTATACGGTAGCCGAGACAACATCATATAGCATTCAATATCAAAAACATACCTAGTACCTACCTAGTAGGTAGGTAGCCAGACTTTAGCATGCACTCTCACTCTAATCATCACTCAAAAACATTTGATAAAATTGAGCCTCCAAATAGTGTCATGTACTAGGTATTTATTAAATCCTATGTGATAAAATTCATTTTGAAACCAACGATGCTCTCAACATTATAATAAGCTGAGCGTTAACTTGCTGGAACTCCATCCTGTGTCTATTTTCTGAAAGTAATCAAGACGCCCAGATTATTGTTTCCGGGAGCAGAATATTTATGTAAAATAATACAAAAGTCATTACCACCGCGATCCGCTGCTAAACTAAACAAATAGTGCAGAGTAAAAAGATATCCCCATGCCCCATGCCATTTACGCCGTCATAGTTCATTAATCGCTCAATGATGCCTCTGTGGTGCCACGAATGTTCCGCTTTGCCTTTGTAATCTGATTTTCGCCGCTTCTGTACCGTCATCTGCAGTTGCGGCTTCCTTAAACCACGGATGTTGAAGCGCCTCCTTGGCTGTAATGCGTTCGTTTGGATCATAGACAAATATCTTTCTCAATAGATCCAGGAAATTCTTGCTAAATTTCGACTGATCCTTAATGATTTCCTATGATTTTGTAAGTAATGTTTGCTAAGTAATGTTTGGAACAACTTACATGTAAGGGTTTCATCGCCTTCACAAATCGCCGTGAAGCCCTTGTGGTGTCAGCAGATGGGTACTCAAGTCTTAAGCGCTTGAAATATCTGAGAAGTTACATCAGTATATATTCTCTCAGGAAGATTCTGGGGTACTCACTTTTGAGCTGGATTTCCTCCGTTTCGCTTTGCCATCGTGTTGACTTGTTGAACGAGATGGCTATCTATTTTTTTATCGACTACCGCTTCCATCATGGCCAGATGCTCCAGGTTGTCATGTGTTTGGAAAAGGGCGTCACCCGTAAAGAATTCGACAAGTATGCATCCAATACTCCAGATATCGCAAGGGAAAGACCAACCAAGACCAAGAATAATCTCAGGAGCTCGGTAATGACGTGTAGATACGACAGATGAGTGATATTCATCCTGAAAGGTCGCGGAACCAAAATCAATGAGTCGAATTTCTGTATCCAGAAGAACTTTACGCTGTGCCGCCTGTCGGGTAACTGTGCTTGAAGAAGAAGGAATTTTGCGGCTGTATGTAAAAGCTTGATATGCACTGTTGCATAATAAGATATTCTCTGGCTTGAGATCTGTATGAATTAAGTTTAAGTCGTGGAGAACTGGTCCAGTATTAGCTCGTGGCTTCTTATTAATGGCAAGATACTTACAAGCAACACTCGTAAATAACTGTCGCGCAAAATGTTGGATCTGGGAGTTGGGAAAGGGTACGAAGGAATTGCCCTTCAAGAAGTCGAAAACGCTCTGTCCCAAAAGGTCCATGACTATACATATATGCCCTCTGTAATCGAAACAATCCCGTAGATGTATACATCTGTTCCGGTTCTCACGATCATTTGCTTTGAGTGTCGAGAGGACTCGTAACTCGATTTTCGAAGCATCCCGATATTTCTGTACAGAGCGAATGATCTTGATAGCAACACATTTATCATTGTGAAGATCTTTAGCTTGTACAACCTTTCCAAAGGTTCCTTGGCCAAGTAATTTCTGAACCTGGTCTGATTCCTTATCAGTCTGTGGAAGGGATTGAATGGACCCGTGGAAACTTACATTGTGTTGTTAGGTTCGTTTCTGGAACAACGATATAATGTCCGTCGTCATCATCGATTTTGGTATTCTTAGTATAGGAATTCTTCACATACGTTAGCTTTCAATCGTACTATGGAAAGCATCAAGACTTACATCCGCAATCGGTCGTACTGGGACATCGCGAGATTTTATGGGTGGCTTGGGAGGTGGTATGTAGTTGGTGAAAGCATCCCCATTGATTTCTAGTTCTTTCCTCTTCGCTTCATTCGCAATTTGCAACCGAGTATTGGTCCTTTTCCTCTTCTGCCCTATAACTTCTGCAGCCTCGTACCCATTTTGCCCATTGGATGAATGTGAACCAAGGGATGTAGCGGCTGTTGTATGAATTGCTGATGTTGTGCGATCGGTGGATATCGTGGAACCAGAACCCGATTCTGATTTGTAGTGTGGACTCGGATCGATCGAGGGGTCGAGTTGGTATACGGGATCATATGCATCATTGCGTTTTCTCTTCTTCGCCGCATGGCCATTATTCGCTGCCACGGCAGAATTATTGGATTGGATTTGTGAGGAAACGTCCGACGATGGTTCTGGGGATTCAGAACTATCGATGACAATTACCTCTTTAGGTAAACCATTCTCGTAGAATTTATCCCAGTCTGGTTGCCTCTCCTTGGATCTTTGTCTCTTGTGCGGGGGAGGCGCTTGCGACGAGGTAGAAACCATGGCTGCGGGCTTTTTTGGAGACTTTTTAGACTCGACTTTCGCAGGGTGTGAGGGGATTTGAGTCGACTTTGGAAGAGGAGCTACACTCGACGATGTGCTATTGCTCGACGAGTTGGTCGGAAGGGTGTAAGAGGTGCCCAGACGGCTATTTCCGTTCAACAGGCCGTTGCTCGCTCGATATTGGTGGTTTGATTGATAATTCTGATGATGTGAGTATCCGTAATTGGGATGATGGGGAGGTAAAGTCGATGGAGTCGACATGGCACAATGGCAAGAAGTAATCGTTTTCGACCCTGGGGTGGGCTCAGACTTTATCACGTCCAAATTTTTGAAGTCTTTGGATGATTAAGATGAATTCTCGAGATCAAAAGGATCAGACCATCGAGTCCTGTATGGTAGAGTATGGGTTGATTGTTGTAATGTAGAATAAATGCGCGATGATGTATGAAGGAGTTGACGGTTGACGTTGGAAGTGGATGATGGATGATGGCCAAAGGTAATTCTTTCTATCTTTCCGACCGTATCGCGCTGGGTTCGAAATGTCAAATACGCGACATTTCTCGAAAGAGAGATGATTATATTGATTTGATAGGTAATTTCGATGTGTTTGATTTTCCAAGTGCAAGAAAAGATTGTTAAATATCTTCAATAAGGTTGGGTTGCTCTGAGAGAAATAGAAATAAGAACTTCTTGCAGTTTTCTGAACTTGATGGAACTGGGGTTTCTTGCGGGTTGGTTCAAGATCGCTTATGACTAGCAAGTATGATTTATGATTTTCAAGTAAGTGGAAGTAATTGAACGTTCCTAGTAATTGAATTGAACTGGGTGGTGAATTCTTTTTGGTTTGTTCCACTATTCCACTACGACTGGGACTGGGACTACTGTACTCGGAAACTATAACAACTGGACTGTTCAACTGGACTACTCAACTGGACTGCTCAACTGGATTCACTGGATTCATTCACGAGATACCATTTGAGCCTGTTTGACCATTCCATTGGTTCAATCTCTTTCTCTTTTTTCTTCCATCTACGTTCGTGCGTACCTAGGTAAGTAGCTATTTCTTCCTCTCATTCCTTTCCACCTTCTTCATCATTTCTTCCCTCGTTTTTCTATCATCAAAAATGATAATACATGGAGTTATCGACCTAATGAATTACCCAATGAATGATCAAAGAAAAGTGTCTGTTTATGGTCAGTCTATATCAAATGATGAATTTTACCTGCTCTGGACTAGGGAAGTATCTCACGCACTCATTCACTCACTCATGATTGAGGGGATCTCAATCTAGGAATAACTCATACCTAGGTATATAGAAAAACGGGTCAAACCATGATATTGTCTTTGGATTGGAATCTATTTATTTATATCACATCATATCATATCATATCATATCATATCATATCACATATCATTGATGGAATCTATCCATCTCTCTCATAATAATAACAATAACTACCTACCTCTGGTAATACATCCATCTACCTATCTAGGTATCTACGTACCCACTATGTAAGCAGGTGATATTTTCCCCATTCATTCAATTCACTCTTTGTACATTGACCTTTTACCTTCCTCACATACCGACTGACAAAGTACTACCTAGGTATCATTTATTCCCCTCATTATCATTCTCCAACGTCAAAAAGCTTTTGTCTCTTCTCTTGTCCCAAGACAGTTATACTTTCATGCCAACCGACTCTCATGTAAATACAAAGATGTTTAATTCGTCATTCTCCAGTTCCCCTGTATTATACGTTCTGTCAGTATGTAGGATAGCGAGCGACCTCCCTCCATTCTCAAATATACCTAGGGAGATACTAGGTATGGACTGCAACTTACAAGCCCTTTCTGCATGCCACGAAGTAATCTTACCCATCTAGCCATCTTACCCCCGAGGCCATTTTCTTTGAAAAAAAGTCCTTCCTTCCATTCACATATCATATCTAGTCAGTCACATTACATCACCTAAAACACTTCATCCAAAAGCTGGTGGCCCTCCCTTGAAGTCATCCAAAAGCCTTCCTATTCATTCATTTCGGCCAATCCTTTATCAGTGTAACCAACCCCCCGTTATTCTTACATTGATTGAGTTGATGAATGCATGATCCAATCCAAGTCTAATAAGTCTTGTCATCATGCTTCACAAAGAAAAAAAAACAACCTCACAAACCCACTGCCCAGAAAAACTCAGCCCAAGAAAAGCCAGCACGGTATCATTTTTAGGATATATATTAGATCGGGAAAATCCTTAAGCCCATAATAGTAACAGAAGTTATTTTTGCAGTAGTATTTCTTAATCTATCCAAATTCCACACTTGTTCAATCTTTTACTTTTCTGTACAGTTGCCACTGAAATTTCCAACCATTGTTCTACTTCGAAAATCATCCGCTTGATAGAAAACCCCCTCGAATCTTCTTTATCTCAAGTGGCAATTGTCATAGGCGAGGTATGGAGGGATCATCATTGCAACTTGTTTCTCGTTATAGACGCGAACAGAAAAGATTACTTACTGTGCTCACATGAGTTTAAGTTTCGAACAAATGTCCTAAACAATTATAGAAAGAACTGCTGCGATACAGATATAAAAATCCGTGCTCGTGAACCAATTTAAAGGTTGTGCGGGATGTGTGATCGACGAACAAGGGGATCCCGTTGGTCTTTGAGTCGGTAATCACGTGCCAAGAGACACTTATTTCAAGAAGGGGTGAGAAGCGAAAATTTATACAGCCTCAGCTGAATTTTTTATCTATGTGTTATTTGTATTTTCTTCTATTGGGATTAGAATTCTGTGCAGTGTAGCCATGAACGCCGTGCTCTATGCTTTCTTTAATCAATATCCCGCCAGTAGATCTCTCGGTGGGGTTAGAATAGAACTCGAGCCGCATGATGGACCTTTGAAAATAGTGGTTGAATAAGGCCGAATTGTGTCTTGGAAATATAAAATTCGAGTCATTCAATGATGTCTTCATATTCCTCTGTTGAAAACCACCTTTCCACCCTCTCCGCCCTTGCCCCAGAATTCCTCCTCTAACGTTGATGCATCTACGCTTTGGCGTTGAGGGAAGGCCGCTAGAGCTAGAGGTAAGGCGAACAGACTAGTACCAAGAATGAGACCCAGATTAATTGGTAATGTGAGTCTAGGGTTTCTGATGAGAAACTGCTTCTTCTGTAATCTCACCAAAATTAAAGCTGGAATAACCATAATTGGAGAACTGTTCAAAACTCGACTGATAGCTGTCTCCGAGACGGCAATAGTGGCTGCTTTCTTGCTCTTGCCCAATGAAGCAACCTCAGACTCAGATTTGCCCTCTGCTGCAAGCTTTACCTTATCCGATTCTGAGAGAACCGGGTAAACATCAATGCCTTTTCTAATTTCTTCTCCTCGCATCAAGAAAACGTTCAATGCTCCAGCACTTGCAACGGCAGCGAATGGTACCAATCTTCCAAGTATCATCTTGGTGCCTGGGCTAACTTTCTTTAGTCTTGGAACAAGAGCATTGAGACCAAGTGCAACAGAGCAAGAAGCTCCAACTGCGAGAAAGTAAGATTGTGCGATTTTTGAGGTTGAGAGAGGTGTGGATTTGTTGGCATTGGCGTTGTTGATAGCCACATTGAGAGATTGATTTGTAATTTGCCATAACAATGTTCCTGTCGTCTGCCAGCTGTCAGCAATGGGATATTTCTATAGAACTTGTGAGAAAGCTTACTCCCAATCCTGGTGTAAGCATTCCTGCTGTGACTACCAAGTTTGATAAAACAAAGCATGACATTCGAAATGGAAGGAAGACTGGAGTGCCAGTATCTAGTAATATGAGCCTTCCATCCAGTACTTTCGCAGAATCTCACAAACCTGGATGTAATGTTGAATCAACAATCTTTTTCGCATTCCATAACTCCGGAGTCATTTCATGGATCTTCCCCTGTTTGTAACTCGAAATGAGACTTTTCGCATTCTCCAATCCGGCGCTGTTGACCAATAATGTTCTGTTCGATCGTCAGCATATGATGTTGTATACTTCACAACGGCCATGACGGAGTGTGAAAGAAAGTGTGAGCACCTTTTTGGTGAAAACACACAACAAATTCCTCCTCACCTAGGGTCTGAAATGGCCGCAGAATGCATCACCCGCCCCCAGTATGTACTGAGATCATACTGAGAAGCGGGCAATTCTCGATTGCCTGGGAGAGAAGCAGACATTGTTCTGGTCCTTGAGTCACTGTTTGGTCTGATGAAACCTCGAATTGAGGTTGATATAAGACTTCAATACAGATGCTACCGGGGGCAAAATGACTTCGGATCCGAATTATCAATAATAAACCGCTCGCAGATTCATAGAATGCATAAAGGCCGCGGAATTGGTGGATTGAGTCTTTCGAGGTGTCTTCGCGGGAGACCCCAAATTATTTATTTTTGGCGCTCCGACTCCGCTTTCGCTTCACCTGTTTATCGGGATTTCTTCTCAAGGAGCGAAGATAAGGTCTCACCACACAACAAAGCATATCACACAAAGGATTTACTTCTGAACAATAAATATTAAATCATTTGATAATGAAATTTGCCTATCTTAAACTCGTTGGCGGTTTTTAGTCATTACATTCTGTTTTAATCCATTAGCAATCAATAGGCCCTTATGTTCTCAAGAAGTCTTGACATGCAAAAAAGTACCTATCTAGAGGTTTATTGATCGAAGGGGTCCAGTAGATACCATTTGTGGGCGAGAAATGACCTAGGTTTGATTGACGTCTTGATAATGATATTCAAAGCTCCTCGATCCGAATTTGCTGAACACTTGAATGGCCAGTCATGAGGATCTTGTCAATAGCGGGGAGAAATCTGAAGAGGATATGAGTACATGAATGGCAATGATGCACAAGTAAAGTACATATTATGCCGAAGTACAGATGCATGGTACAGAGCGCGTGTTGCGATGCGAATCTCGAAATACCGGTACGATAATGCACTGGGCTACCTACAGGTCGAGGTTTGTTATAGACCTCCGTACATCAATCAACACGCGTTCAATATGCATTTGTGTAGCTATCAAAAGCTGGTCAACGCAAGTGTCGACAAGTCAGAGAATTGATGCATCGATCATCAAGGAACTCAATTCAAATGTAACAGTTCATCCAGGGCTTTACCACAAAAAATACTTGGCATTTACTAAAGCACAATATTGTGTAAAACAGAGCTCCTCTAATGGATTGGTGTCAGTTTTCTGGTCATTCCCCCTCAAGTATCTAAAGATGTACCCAGGCATAAGTTTTAACTTTGAGCGAACATCTCAGAGTGCAGCATCTGCAGCTTTTACCAGCCTTTAACTCAAGTCACGACTTCTCATCGTGAACATGATATGTCAATAATGTACTGTATTGTGTACTGCCGTACGACTTGATCTCATGTTGTAACCAACATGGCTGGCGGAACAACCACAACGTTCAGCATTCTCCGGCAGCCAGCACACCAGCGATCTAGAATCACACTAACCGTCCTCAACCCCCAATTTCGTATGAATGCTATACTTTAGACACTGTACCAAGCTTAACTCAGCAACTCATCTCCGTTGCAATAATTCCGGCCAACTTTCAGATGTGCAACAAAAGACAGGATAACCAGCACTTGTACAAGCAACCGCCACAGAATCTCAAAGCGAGCCTGTCAATATTTGACACCTGACCATTTGTACCTTTTTGAGGCAAGAAAGTGGTCAGGGAAATTGTTATCTGTCTTTCTTTTGCTGTCGCCGAGAATTATTCGTGATACCAAAGCCTGGACTCTTCCGCGGAAATCAAAAGATATCTCACTCGATGTTTCTCAACTTGTCCGCGGTATCCGAATTACTATCGGAATATAAGTATATGATGATGTATTTGGCTGAGCAAAAGAACTAATTTATTCGTGATCTTACCTTCGATATTCCGTTCGATACTACCCTCTTGGCAGACGTGCCGTTCGGTGTTACATTTACATGCCGAAACCCAAATTGGCCAAAATATTACTTTGTCGTATCGGCGAACAACATACTTCCCTTGTATGTCAGTGGAGATTACGCAATTATGAAAGAGATGCACGTATCTCACCCCTCAAGTGTTTGTCGCTCTCAAGCGAGAAGTAGTCAACATAATTTATGCTTATGGTTGTGTCATTATTATGGGTCAACCTGGAATGCTACTATTGTACTTGAAGAGAATCCTATGAGAATTGCTTTCAGGCTTGCATAGCTCTGAAATATATGCTGTCAGTAGGAGTATCTCTCTATGCTCCCAACAGACCGACAATCTGGCATTGACCTTTCGCAACCCAACGGTCAGTCGCGTTCCGGAGAGAAAATTTCTCTAATGAGAAGTGACCAATGGGAGCTCATTCCGACCAATCATCATACTTAGCTGTACTTGTACTATCAAGCACTAGGTATCATCAAATATATTCACACTCATAGTTGATGTTACGACCGAAAACAACCTACCTAATCTACAGAGTATATCATACTAGTTGACTATCCTTTCAAGAATTGCACATTTATCTCAATGTGGACTATTATCCTCTCCAATTTATCTGACTATCATCCGACAGAAAGTTGAGAAGTAAAAAAGTTTTGTTGCATATCTGAAGTTCATAAAGTACTCAGGACGCCAGGAAAATCGACAAAATCCCATTTTTGATCTCTATTACGACTGACTACAGATATAGACTATTTGTACTCCGGTTTAACGCGAGCTTCCCATTTCTTTCCTATCAGAGATTGTCTCTTTGACGTTAGCCATACATGCACGCCCACTTAGGTATATAGAAGCAAAAGTTTTGTTGCACATCTACAAAAAGATTTGGTCCTAAAAGTACTTTGTAAGAAGCCGAGAAAAGCGACTTAGCCCGCACTACTGCTATCTGATATATAGGTACGAGTCTTGGCACTCATAGCATTTGAATCCTCGAGGTCGTGGACGAGCCTGTCAGGGTTTTATTGCATATCTGCAAAAGTGACTTCTATTATGTGTTCAATGTCAAGAGATAAGATACTTTACTATTACGATACGAGTGAACTTGCACACGTGGATGTAATTCCTCTCATTTTAATGATCAATTTGCATATAAGATCCATTGAATACAGTTTCATTTCTTCCATATTCCAGGTATGGCGAATTAAGATGCTTCGAAATAGTTCATACAGATCAGTCTGTATTTCCTACAGCTTTCTCCGCAACACATGAACCTGACTATGAGCAAGCGCCTTTTTAAGGATTTTGACTGCCAAAACGACGCACATGAAGATTCCCGAGGCTTCATTACAGATTTCTTGTCTGGTTTGTTCAACTTGCCTGCCGCGGCCAGCCCTAAGCTCGCTAGCTATACATTTTTCAATATCATTGGAATGGTCATGCTGATCCTCTAGTATCATTTATACAGATCGTTAAATCGTGATATGTGGATAATGTCGGCTCGAAAATAAAACGTAGAATACCTTTTGGATGTGGCGTTCTCCCCGAGCTGTTCAAAAAGCTCTATCATTTCTCTGACCTCGTCATCATCGCACTCATCTAGAGCATCAATCACTACCATGATGTTATTCCAATCAACTATCTATAACATCTGGACCAAAAGCTGCCTCAGAAGCCTGCTGTTACTCTGGGTTCTTTCCTCTAGGGTTCCATGACCTAAGCTTGGAATATCCAGAAAACTGTTTTTTTGATCATCTGGGCATATCCAGCAAGTGGACTAGCAATGACCTGTCACAACCCTAAAATAATTTTCTCCAGAATAGCGCCCCGAGCGTTGAAGAAGAACGAGCGCAATGGCGTGTTCAGGAATGATTTCTTCAACTCAAGGAAAGCGAACTTCGTCAATGTAGATTTACCACTTCCAGGTCTGGCAGTATGTTGTCGTTCAGTCACTCTAGGTATACTGAACTTGTGAGTAAACATTTGCAGGTTCTCGAATGGCCGGACTGGATGTTGTTAAGACGATCATCAATTTGATCGAAGCGTAGAAAATTCATGATATCGCTCTTTGTTGTCTGAGAGGACACTGTGCTATGAGCCTCTGGTATCTGTAAATCAAACTTCCTTCGTTTCGCGGTTGACTCTAGATCTTCATTCAGAAGTTAAATATTAGTGCAGTGTCGACACACAGAAGTAAGGTTCGAATTTTTACTTGATAAGTTCTTGGTAACAGGACTGATATCTTACCGGTTAGGATCCCCTGGATCTCCTATTCCAGCCCCTTAAATGCCTCTTCCCTCGCCGTAGATAACTGACATGTATGTTCCAAAGACGCCGAGTAAACTGTATGCTGCATCTTCTTTTCTTCTCGTGATTCGTTTTTCTGCCCACTTCTTTCTATCAGTAACGCTGAATTTTGATGAAGGCATTCCTTTGAGCGCCTCGGCTGTAATCTCTTGTATTGTCAACTTTAGAGAACCTTTATCCCCAAGCCTTTTACCATCTCGCGAAAAGAACTCGACTGATGTTGCAGCCAGAAGTTCTTGGAGCATCCATTCTCTTGTAAACCATCGAATTAAGGGATTCTGGAAGCTTGGCGTCACTCCATTTTTTTGATGCCACAGCTATTCACCCAGAAGTATGTGATATTGTCACATGCTGCCTATTTTCCACAAAACTGGATCTTTCCATGGCCGATTTATCTTTGCCGATACCAGAGGTTATATCTTCAGAATTGACTTCTTGGTCGTCGCTCCCCCATGTATGCGAGAGAATGGCATAACAAGTGATCCATCAGCTTTCTGGTCAGGCGATATTCGCCGTCGTCGCTGGGCTCCAGGAGGCGTATTATACGACTTAGACTATGGAACGTTCAGAGATGCGATCAGTAAGGGTAGAGCACACAGTGATGAGATAGTAGAGTATCGGTATTTAGAATTTCATCTTGATTAAAGAATTTATCGAGAAATCTATGAGAAGCGCAGCCATCGCAAGGCTGTGCAGGGAAAGCTTAGCGCTTCTAGGAATGTCAGCATGTGCCTTACAATGGAGACATTCCTATGTTACATCGTCTCCTTCGGCTTGTCACTTTCGATGCGCAGGTTTTCCACGAAGGGCTGGAATATTCTCATAAGTTCATATTGTAAGCAGAAAGAGCTGTTGTTGATAACAGCTTTACCCGTATATTGACAAAATTAACGCGAAAGAAAACAGCGTACCCAATAAATAAAGAATGGGATCTGCAGGAAACTGCCAGGCTATAGGACTCTGCAATGGCGGCGAAGCCTTGGGGTCTTGTTGAATTACGTTCTATGTAGAGAGGGTGATTATTTGGATTACTGCGTTTCAAAGAAGCATCGCGTTAGAGATTGACTTGACGGCAACGTTACGGGATCGCAATGGCTTCGACAACATCTGCCTACCTCTTACCTGAGCGCCACATATCCAACCATTTCATATACAAGAAATAAAGTTGGCAGGTTCTTTGAGAACCCCAGGATATTTCTAATGCTATAAGAGAAGCTGGGACCGGTGACTGGGATATACAGTTATTATATAGATATATTCATCTGGTTAGTTGAAGGTACCAGCGCTTCTAAAATGCTTGGCTAGGAACATAGCAGTGGCAACTCCTACCAGAGATGATCGGCTCTGTGATGAGAAGATAATGACTCTGGAGCACAAATGTGTATATTAGGTCACAATGATGTACTGCAGAGTAATTAACCACAAAAATGTATATTAACTATAGACAAAGATTAAAATATATAATTCCGGATACCCGAAGATTGTTGATTGTGATCACGTTTCAGACACCTATAAAATATTCGACGTTCAAGCCACTGCTCGCCCAGTCCAAGCCAAATAGACCGAGTCCCCTAACGACCACTTCCATATGTGAACGAGTTTTCAAAGCTCGATGCACCATCAAAAACATGCCATCTGGGCTGATCACAATGTGTTTCCTGCCGAGGTAGGGACAGTGTTCTGTATCGATGAAACTGGAGCTGCTGAGGCAATGCTGGCCTTTCCTTTGAAGAGATAAAAGAAGGTCGTGTCTGAGTAGCTGAAGGCACCCGAGCTAGACAGACTATTTGAGACACAGTTACGGCCAAGGTACGCCGCGCATTTGGACACATCGGCAGGGTTCGAGCTGAATAGACGAATCGTAGAGCCTGGTTGCACCACTGTTGGGTCGTTCGTGAAGTAGTTACCTTCGTACAGACCCATACCATTCTTGTCTCCTTCAAGCAAGTGACCGGAGTTTGAGGACCAGACATTGTTCACGGCGTGGAAAAGTGTGTTTCCAGAAAGTGCAGGCGAGCGGCCAGAAGTGTTATAGACGTAATTTTCTGATGAGTGTAGTGGTCAGCTATATTTTCATGGGGGTAAATTCCGGAGAGGCATACTGTAGAATGTGATTTGATCCCCTGATCCTACAAGCTCCATACCCCAGTATGTGTGTCCGTCGCACGTAGCAGAGTACGCCGTCTTGCCATTGAGAAAGCTGTTAGAGATTGTAACTGCGTTGTTGGCACCGTTGCCGAAGCTGTAGTGCTGACGGCCGGTACTGGATGTCTACGTAAAGCAAAGATTAGATGGTTTTACCTTCACTGCCAGCATGTCAGAGAAAACTCACAGTGACATGATCAATCCATATATTGTTAGTATCACTGAAAGTCAGCGCATCGCCACCCCAGACGTACTTGGGGTTAAGATTGGTGATGGCGATGTTCTGGATGATGATGTCCGAGACGCCAACAAAACGCAAGCCTTTGCCGTTGAGCGTCGCGCCGTTCCTACCGACAAGTGTCTTCTGTGACTTGACATTGATACCTTGATAACTAGCAGTATCAAGAGACACGCGGTATGTTGGGGTCGAGCCGCATCCACCGAGGGTGTTAAGTAGCGCCTGTCCTCCATTCGAGGGATTGCATGCATAGGAATTACAAGCTGTCAATGAAGTTGTGCCCTCTGATCCGAGAAAATTGAAAGTTCCAGATATGACGATATTTTGAGGCTCGTCTGAGGTGAGGTAGGCCTTTAACTGCGCGATGGTGGTCGGATACACAACTGCCGCATTACCGCCACCTATGGTGCCAGAAGCCATGCCCATTGGTGTGCCTTTGACTATGGAAGAGATAGCTCGCTTCTCAGTGCCTTCGACTGGGGCGGCCAATGTCAAAGTACTGAAGGCCGCCAGCATCACCGCCGAAATGAATTTTAAGTTCGTCATTGTGTTTGTTGAAGAGAAGGAAGAAAGAGAGTGAGTAGTTTGATTGTTTTGGACACCATCCAACGTGAATCGCCGCCGACTTTGTACTTTTCAAATTTACATTCAGTCAACAAGGGTCAACACCCCGTGGTTCTTTTCGACTAGCAAACATCGGCCAGAACAAGACCATGGTCGGCACGTGCACTTTGGCAAATTAACAAACATTAGCAAAGCAAGAAAATGAGGGAGGGGCACATCCACCTCACCCCTAAATCGGGTAACTAGTTTAAACAGCTAATATACTCAAAACAAAATAGCCATTCCTACTTGAGCTTAATCTCTTTCTTAGACCTAAAAGTTCAGATGAGCCTCTAGTTCTCCCCAGTACGTTCCTTATCTGTACTATACGTCTAACGTCTAAACGGCGTTAGACTCCTCCTCCTACCTTATTACCACCGCAAATATTTTCGTATAGATCGATCGCTTTCGAGATTAAGGAGGGCTCCATCAATGCAACCTCCACAATTTCGCGAGAAACAACCGCCAGGTAGCTGTAAACATTTAGTTCCTCCGCGACGCTTCGACAATCAAATTCCGAGAAGTCGCCCGTGAGGTGATAAGTTAACCCACCACTCGGTCTGAATATTCGGCACCATCTTCTGACATCAGTCAAAAATAGCATATTATTACCGGGAAAAATATTTGCGATTTGTGTGCAACAAGCCAAAGCAAGCTATCTGTCTAATGCACCCCGGAGCGTCACAATGATTGTGGGGTGCATTTCTTCACGGCAATGAGCCCCTTGGGCCTTGTAACACAGGCAGAGATACACCCCCATATACTGCAGAATTTTGTAGCTATTACGATAGCACCGTCGCAATTCGGATTCCACCAATCGTGCGGTTTACGAACGATGGATTACAAACCACGACAAAAAGTAAATCTTTTGTTCGTATGTAGTTCCTTCCCGGTTATACCCAACAAAAGGACAAAAACGCCGGTCTTCTGTCCCACGTGTAGTGCTCGTATCTACAAATGTTCATACAATATCTCCGAAATTCCTCGCCAATCTATTTCAATTATGTGGTATATGCATACACCCAATTTAATAACGTGTTTCCAAAACCTTAAATTTCAATGCTTCAACAAAAGCATTGAAATGTTATATTTTCTGATCAATCTACAATAACTTTATTGAATAGAATCCAATTCAATTGAAAGTTTAATCAAATGATAATGAATAGTTAACTGTATTATTGATACAAATTTCAAATATTCTAAGCTTTTATTGATTAGATTAGAAATTTCAAGACGAAAGATTTAAAACGATTGAAAACAGCTTGGAAATTTATTAATTTTTAGTCTTATAAATTAAATTTTTGATTTATTTATTTTTAATTTA
>PQXK01000168.1:0-86180 GCA_004786245.1 Botrytis hyacinthi | reverse complement strand
TTAAAACTAAATTGATTAATTAAAAAAAAAAGATTATATTATATAATTCTAAGAGAATCTATATTTCGAAAGGATGAGTTTTGGTGTGAAAAGGCGTTTCAGCTGATAGCAGTTGGCACTAACTGTAGAACCAAAGTGTTTTTCTCAATCTCTTGTTATTTTTGACTTGAAACTAGAAAAAGCATCTCCAAATCGAGAGCCATTTCTCTTCCCCGCTGAATTGTCTCCCTCCTTGAGGATCTTCTTTTTAGCATTTTTCGCTGGCTTGTTCAGGTCACCGACACCACCATTTCGAGAGCTTCCTTGAACATGCGAGTTACTTGTTTTTGAAGCTTTCTTATTGGATGCAAAATCTATGCGATCAATACCATCTTTATCCCGAGAGCTTCCACGGGTATCCGCGTTACTTGTTTTGGGAGTAGTCTTCTTGTTTGCATTATTCTTACGCTTATCTGCATCTACAGGTCTCTGCTTTTCTCCCGTCTCCTTGACAAGAGGTGCTGGCTCACCCGTATAGTTTGCCGGAAAGGTAAATGATTTTTGATCTATTAGATTCGGGGCTTTGAAAGTAGCAGGGTGATAGCTAGCAGCTGGTCGTTCTCTCATAATTAGAGATTGTAATAATTAGAGCTTTAAACGCTTGACTTAAGTGGCTAGATAAAATCTTCTAGAGAATCGTCTTATGAGCTTAGTGGGGTTCGTAGACTGGGAATTAATGTAATGAGGTTGTATGGGATTATAAGAAGTAAATGCGAGAGTTGTATCATGTTAGAAATGAGGAATATATACAAACGAAACCTGTCTATCAGCTTCAGACCCCTTTCTCGCCTAATATACATGTTGATCATCGCGATGGACTGGGCGGCTTCACGGGCAACAGAATTTTCTAGCTGTGGACGATGTTCTCAACCAACCATTCCTTCGATTCTCAAACGCAAGCAATACATTGTTTGCCATGCCGCCATACCAAAAATGCATTACTTCAACATCTGCTCAACCACGAAATATCCAATTTCTGGGAAAACCAATATCTTACAGAAAATAATTTTCTATCAAAGTCCATTGGTTCATTCAATCGAGACAATCTGACAAGAGATGACAAAAAGAAATGTACCAAGTCTTTGTTTTGAAGCCTTAACATGGCTCGTTAACATTGTAGCAAAGCTTCTACAAATTTATCCAAGGGAAGAGAACTAACAGACCCACGACCATGTGAAATCAGAAGAAGAGTAGACAGGCAAGGAAAGCACTCTGCCTCTAGATTTGCATCAGGGATTTGTATGAAAAAGAAAGCAATCAAATTGAGATTCTTAGACGCGCTACATCAAGAATCCGGGTCCATTAGCAATTGCAAAAATTAGAAGATGTATCGTTCACACCGATGCACCTCTCGAACTTCCACAGATACTACTAAGCAATGCTGGAGTTTGATATGTGCAAAGACTAATATTGGCAAATGCTATAGAGTTCTATTGTGAGAATTGAAATCCATCGTACCATGAACAATCCAATTCTGAGCTCTTGTTCCCAAAGAGATAGACTGACCAAGAATATTGACTGCTGTTGAAGAAGTTCCTCAAGTGTAACAGAGTTACACTCCTAGTAGTCAACAATCCGTACACCGATCAATCATTGCACATTGAGCAAATGGACATCGTCGAGCTGAAGTTGTAAGGGTCATGGCATGCATATGAGAATAAATCAGGTGAGACTTATGACGATCTGAAGGTCAACTAAACCAACCACGTGGACTTACTTGTGCAGCGTAGGCTGAGCGGTATAACCGTAGAGTAGCATTGAGTGGTAATGATATCCGAATCTTGAAATCGCATCACACTGAACCCCGGCTGATTAACACACGACTCGCTGATCGGAGTAAGATATATGTCGTGATATACCATTCGGGATAGTTTGGAAATCTGTAGCGGTGATAGAAAGTACCAGATTCGTATCTATATTGAGCTGGGAACATTTATTATCTTGTCGATAACAAATGACAGAATCTTTTTCTTCCCTTTCCCTTTCTCTTTCCGTGCCCTTTGCTTGCCCTTCTCATTGCCCTTATTGTTGGGTACTCACGACCATTCATTTCTTGTCTTCTAACTTCATCGAAAGGATGATGCACTGAACGATACTGACACTGGTTGTCGATGGGCCCACTTAGCGCCTAACAAAGAATCCGGGGTAGCTGTATTTTAGTGCTGCAACCTGCGCCACCGATAATCTCAGATCACCAACTCCAACTTCGAGCAAATCCGATTGTTTTTTTAAGAACAACAAAGCTATGAAAGAACGGAAATAGCTATCATGAGTTCCTCGCCATCGGCTTCAGAAGGTTCCAGCGCGTCGCCCGTGAATAGAGACGCTCAACGAGATAGAAGGTTTGGAAAGAATGGAGCAAAGCGAGGGGTATGTTGCTATACGATTTCGCGCAAGAGAGTAGATTGGGGACTAATCATGTGTCACACTGTAACAGAAATTACGGAATGGAACGTTCGTATTACCTAGTACAGGAGAACGAGTTCGCAGACAAATTACACTACGAAGTCCCTCAGGATTTGACGGACCGGTGCGATCATATCCACATGAAGAAGGTTTGGGTTTGGGTCTAAATTTGACGGGAGAATACACAAACACATTCCAAAGAGGTTGGAAAAAGTGTGTTAAATCCTCAAAAGAATTTGCACAATGGATAAAAACACCTACTGGAAAGGGAATTCTGAAATGTTCATTAGCATACACACTTGGGAGTCTGGCGACTTTCTCACCGCACTTGGCCAACTTTTTAGGGCAACAAGATGGGAAACATATGGTTGCTACGATCACAGTATACTTTCACCCTGCGAGATCATCGGGTTCCATGGTTGAAGCCGCAATACTTGGTATATCGGCATTCCTATACGCGGTCTTCATATCAGTGTCGAGCATGGCGGTCTCGGTGTACTGCGAAACTCAATTGGGCCTCATAGAACTCGGTTATACCCTCATTCTCATAGTGTTCTGTGGGGGCGGTCTAGGATTCATCGGCTGGTTCAAGCAGGCATACAATGCTCCATTAGTTAGTGTTGCTTGTAGTCTGGCAAGTTTGGCGATCATTACGGTCCTTACAAAAGAGAATGCGGTCCAAGTGGGTGTTTTCTCGAATGATAAAATTGTACAGGTCATGAAGATGGTTACTATGGGGATGGTTTCAACGTCAATCGTCAGTTTATTGGTTAGTCATTCTCTTCCTTACAACTCCTAAGGACAATTACTGACTTCTGAAAGGCATGGCCAATATCTGCCCGAGCAGAGCTTCGAGAGAGCATGATCAAGACCACAGACTCATTTGGGGATATGCTTACTATGATTACTCGAGGATTCCTTAGTGGTTCCGAAACTGATTTGCGCTCGACTTCCTTCGATCGAGCTCAAAAGCAATACAAATCGGTCTTCACTCAGCTCACAAAGAATTTAAAGGAGGCGAAACTGGAACATTACATCCTAGGCACTGAAAACGAATATGCAATTGAAGCGAGGCTTGTTGGTTGCATGCAAACACTTGCCCACTCCATTGGAGGATTACGGAGTGCTGCATTGACACAATTTTCGTTGCTTCAAGAACCTCCATTAAGCAGCGCAACACCAACGGGCTCACATGGCTTCCCGCATCCTCAAACAAATTCCCTCAGTCGACCCATTAGCAGTAAATCAGATCGTTTTGCAGTTCTTGGAGCAATTGAGGAAGCATCTGAAGAGGGCAGTGATCTCGATGCCATTTCAGAGAGACCTAAGTTTCTCACTCGTCAAGGTACCGAAACCACTTTGTCGAGTATAGTTATGCCTACGGTTCGATCTCCATCGGAAATTTTTGGACGATTTATTCTTCATCTTGGCCCATCAATGAAGTCGCTCGCATATACACTATCGCAAATCCTAGAAGAGCTACCATTTGCCGAAGGGCCTGAATACCGTATTACTATAAATGAACATTTCCAATCAAGTCTGACAGAAGCATTGTAAGGATAGCCAACTTACCTCTACAAGCTCAGAAACTAACAAAGCATTTGTAGAAAACTTTACAGCAACGCAAGAGCTCAAGCACTAAAGGAACTTTATAAATCTAAAGAACTTGATAGAACCCGTCCTGAAAGTATTGAAGCTGATTTCGAAGAAGTGGCTGCAAGCTGCGGCCATTTTAGTTTCAATCTACAAGATTTTGCAAGCGAGATGCAAAACTATTTGGCAATCCTAGAAGAATTGAAAGAAGAAGTAGAGACTTCAAAACATCGTTCGTGGAAATGGCTCATGTTTTGGCGAAAATTTAATCGTCAATCCAAAGCAGATGCTATCGACGATGAAGAGCAGGAACAACTTCTTACGAGGGATGTGGGCACCGAATTTCCCAAAGATATTCCTGATCCTTTACGTACCAGACTTGGATATAGAAAGGTTGAAATCACTTCTAGAGTCAACTCAGAGACTAAGGGATGTGTCATACGACGGAAGGCAATGTGTATGGTACGATTCCTGGACCGTGATGATAGTAAGTTTCGTCTAAAGTAAGCCTGCTATACCCCCTCTTACAGACTTCTAGTTCGATTTGCCGTTAAAGTTGGCCTTGGAGCTGCTCTTTATGCTCTATTTGCTTTTATACCCGGCACAAGACCAACATATCAGCATTACCGAGGAGAGTGGGGACTTTTATCTTACATGTTAGTGTGTAGTATGACAATTGGAGCATCTAACACCACTGGCTGGGCTCGTTTTATTGGTACTTTCATTGGCGCCGTAATCGCATGTGTGGTTTGGGTCATTTGTGCCGGCAATCCTTACGCATTAGCTTTCTGCGGATGGCTTGTCAGCTTGCCGTGTTTCTATATTATTATTGCAAAAGGTAATGGCCCCTTCGGTCGCTTTATTATGCTTACCTACAATCTTTCTTGTTTGTACGCGTATTCTTTGTCAGTTAAGGACTCCGATCACGATGACGACGAAGGTGGTGTTAGACCAATCATCACCGAGATCGCATTTCATAGAGTTGTTGCGGTTCTTGCGGGTTGTATTTGGGGTTTGATCATCACAAGACTCGTATGGCCGATTTCAGCAAGACAAAAGTTCAAAGAAGGTTTGTCGCTTCTGTGGTTACGAATGGGTCTTGTCTGGAAAAGGGATCCTTTATCAACGATTGTAGAAGGCGAGTCTCAACATGCATACATGAATTTGAGAGAAGAGTTTGAATTTCAAAGGTACATATTTGTACTTGACAAACTTCGAAGCTCAGCCACAAGCGAATTCGAACTTCGAGGACCATTCCCATCTGCTACCTATGGGCGCATAGTCGAAGCTACGACTAAAATGCTGGATGCTTTTCATGCTATGAATGTAGTTATCCAAAAGAATGCTGAAGCTAGTGAGGGCGAAGCTTTATTATTGAAATTCACAGAAGACGAAAGAGCGCAGCTGTGTGCGAGGATTAGCCATTTGTTTCAAGGTTTGTACTTTTCGCCAATTCAAAGTCACAAATGACCAAGACACTGATAATGAATAGTTATGGCTTCCTCGATGAAACTCGAGTACCCTCTCCTGACAGACGGTCTTCCCAGCACAGCTCATTCACGCGATCGCCTCTTAGCGAAGATTTTTCAATATAGGAAAAACATGTCAATTAGTAACCGTCGCAGTAATGAGGACGAATCTGTGCAAGTGAATGATAAGGATGATGGATTATCAAACTCTGGCGGATTAGAGTTGCAAGGGGCCGGGGTGCAGAGAAGGTCAAGTCAGGGAATCGCAGTGAAAGATGAGGATTATGAAATCTTGTATGCTTTCATTCTGGTGACGGGACAATTGGCAGAAGAAATCGGAAAGGTGCAGAGGGAAGTAGAGGTGTTGTTTGGAGTGTTGGATGAGGGAGTATTAGAGTTGAGGTAGAGGTGAAAGTGATTAATGAAAGACAGCAATCTTCGGGAATAAATTTCGGAGTCAGATGAGATGCGAGAAGAGATGAAAGGATGAGCTTTCATTTAACCACAACCAAGTAGATGAAGTTCAGGATTGGGTAGTAGTATTATCGTCGTTGTCTTCTGGAATTGCTAAATGATAATATCAGATATAGCATGGAGTTTGGCGATTAATTTTCAAGGGACCTCAACGGCTAGGAATGAACGGGATGGGATGGGATGGAACGGATGGATGGATGGATGGAATGAAAATACGATGGATTGGGAAATTAAAAACAAGTACTCGTATTCATGGATCGTAGGTCCTCTTAATAGGTTCATGAATAGTTACAGTATATAGTATTCATTGAGTATAATGCGAACTTTCAACCCTATTTATGATTTTGTTGCTTGAGATTGTGAGATGGGCAATGAAGGATTGAAGAAACTTGCTAATGGATATATGGGTAGTTGGTTTTGAATCTTTCGACTGCTAATGATAATGTTCACTGGAGAAAATCGTATGCTTCTTTCAATGTTCATTGCTGGTGTGATCCCGGTGAGCTCCTACATGAAGCTCACCGGGAGTAACAATCTATTAACGTTTATTGGATCTGACAATTTTGACCTTTTCGATATCCCTTTCACAATCTGTACAGTATCCCTTTCTCTCACTCGTTGTTCAAACAGGAGAATATTTGCAATCCCAATTCAGATTCTCGACTTCATTTATGTATCGTAATTGAGACCATGTTCTCATTCATCGTACATACACAGTGGATCGAAATGATCACTGGAAAATAATCTATAATATCCTATGTGATTTTGAATAGACGCCAGCCTAGCACCAGTCATTTTATTACAAACTCATCTTGCTTCCACTGTTGGATCCAATTGTTTCCCTACCGTTAAAATATCTCTTTTGTTTTCATCCCACTTGAATCCATCCAGAAAGACTAACTAAGCAGTCTTCTCAGCAGTTTCCTCTACACTAGCAACCTTAATCTTCTTCTCTTTTCCTCCATCACTACTTTCGCCTTCAACTTCTGGCTCTTCTTCAGCCTTCCTCTTCGAACCTGATTGTATTGGTAAATCCTTGGTTTCCTTTTTCTTATGTCTGACTAAACCTGTTAGATCCGTAGCTGTCTTTTTGGCTTCTTCAACACGTGCAGCAGTATCAGATGCAGATTCTCCGAGGACGCTTCCTAGAATGCCACTCATAGCATTGGATTGGGTTGCGCCAGCTGGAGCGAGGGCTGAAGCCAAAGCCTGGTTGATGTCCACAGGTGGAGCGCGGAGTTCTTTGAGCTGTGGGATAAGGGTGTTAGTATATTACGCCCGATGTAGAAGTTTGGGAGAGCTTGTGTGAGAAGGAAAGGGGGTAACGTACACGAAGCTCCATATCCGCAACGATACTTTTGACATCGGCGATTCTGTGTCTTGTAACATCATTATCTTCTGATACGGCCGACTCTGCCAGTTCAACTTCTTGATTGTGTAGCTTGAGTTTGGTGCTCTTGATCGCCAATTCCAATTCTTTGACAGCTTCAGCTCTCATTTCCTCGTCAACATTGTCGGCTCCTGCGTTGGGCTTCTTATCGTCGGTTTCAGTTTGTGTAATTGATGCAAATTCGAGGGCGAGGGATAATTTATAATGCGCTTCGGCAATTTGTTCATCTTCTTCTGGAAAAAGACTCTGTTTCAAGGCGAGGGATTCTTTGAAATCTGCAACTGCAGCTGGGAATCTATGTAAATGTTAGCAATTGATGGAAATCTTATAGCATAGACCTCATGCACCTTTCATTCTCAAGAGAAATCTCTCCCAAAAGATCACGTGTATCCGCGAGCCTCTCTTTGATATGGGTAGTCATAGGATTATCGCCGGTTTCTTTACCCTTGCCCTCTCCCTCATCCGCTTGTAACCTCTTCTCGAATAATACACGGGTCAAATCCAGGATGTCGAAAGCAATATTGAGGGGATCGTCTTCTTCATCTTCTTCCTCTGCTTCCTCTTCCTCCTCATCTGAGTCTTCGAAATTCTCATCTCCCGTGAACGTAAACAGAGGCTTATTTGGATTTGTGCTAGAACTCTCCTCTTTCTTAGCAGCGCCTCCATTTGCAATTATCGCAACCTCTTCCTCGGCAACTTTATCTGCCTTTTTTTCTGCTTCTGTCTTTCCAGCCTCATCCTTTTTCTCATCTTCCGTCTTAACGGTCTCATCTTCTTCTGCAATGGCATCTACTTTCTTTGCGCCATTCTTCTTCTTAGGCTTTTGTTTCTCACCTCCAGCTCTACCACCCAATACATCGCTTTGTTGCTGCGCAACCTTGAAGAGGGCTCTTCCATACAAGAACAGAATCTCTGCATTCTCCGGGGACATCTCTCCGTTGATTTCAGCCTGCAATTCGGCGGCTTGCGCATAATGATCTACGGCATCGTCGTAACGCTTTTGTGCATATTCAGCAGTTCCTTTTGCACAGTATTCAGCGAGCGATACTTTGGCCGAATTATATGCTTCCAAATCTGCGGATGCTTGCGTGGATAAGGTGATGGGTGGCTCGACTGGTTCTGCCATTATAGCTTTGTGAGGGAGCAGGTGGGGATTGAAGGTGTGCGAATGAGGTAATTGGTAGAGCTTTAGGAAAGATCAATCTTCTTGTTCAATTGTAACTGTATAACATTAACAATTGGTAAATGGAGGAGTTAGGAAGTGATTTAGAAAAGAATTTACGATAAGTGAATAAGACAATAACTTGTTTTTGAAGCTCAGAGTCGTAAGCTGCTGAAGGACTAAATTTGCAGGGATTAGCTGAGCTTTACGCGAAACTCGAAAGCACTTTAACCTTTACGCGTCAATAACGCGTCTCACAAGCCTTGATCAAAATATTGATCAAATGTATGAAGCATATATGAATTTACGAATTGCACGATTGAGAACGATTAAAACGACAATCTTTATGGAAGCTTGGAAATTGAACTGAAATTATGGCTCGCCTAGATCCTACAACGAAATCAAAAGCCCCTCCGCTCTTCAGACCTCCTGCTACCCCCACTACAAATTCGAATCCAATCCCCTCATCGTCGCCTGCATTTGCAACACCAGCACATCCTATACGTCCCTTTAATCCCACCGGAGCTCCTATATCAAAAGCGAGTATCCTACCAATTCTCCTTCCACCTGCGACTTTAAGACCATTGGCTTTTCGCACTTTCACAAAGAAGCATAGTTTAACATTGACGTCGTCGGCATTACAAGTGTTGGCTACTTTTATTGGAAAGCATTGTGGGACAGGATGGAGGGAAGAAGGACTGGCAGAGAGAGTCTTAGAGGAGGTTGCAAAGAGTTGGAAAAATAGGAGTGGTGGCGTTATTGTCGATGGAGAGGGGACGGAATTGAAGGAGATTCTGAAAGCTCTGGAAGGGAATATGAGTGGTGGGAGGATAGTTGTAGGAAGAGAATTAAGCCGGCAGAACAGTTTGGTATTGGGATCATCACAATATGGAGAGGTCAATCATACCAGACTTGGACTACGGCCAGGGAATCTACCTAGAGAGGATAGTCAGTCAAGCTTGGGGTTATCAACGTTGGAGGTTAATGATGAGGAAGATGAGGACGGCCTGATGGATCCAAGGAAGTGGTTAAAGGTCATTGATGCTTTTGAGCAACCTCGACTAGTGTACAACGTTGCTAAAAAGCACTTTGATAGGTATGTTTCAATGATAAACTTTTATCTGAACCGACTAATGCAAAACAGAGATACCTCCAAACCTTCATTGTTCCCGCCAGCGTCCCATAAAACACTCCTCTTCCAAAACCGCTATAATGTTATACATCAACGTCTACTTCGCAATGAATCTTTCCAAACGCCCGCTTTTCAAGGTGGCAAAGCTTCCCTTCAACGTAGCACATCCGCCATTACCACCCAACAACAATCATACAAATTAACGCCGATAGCTAATCTTCTCGGCCGCAATCGCAGCACCCATATGCTTCTCGGCCTCCTCAGTATTTCACCCACTGGTACCCTCGCCGTTAATGACCTGACGGGCAGCATCGCTCTCGATCTTACACACGCAACAGCCATCCCCGAAGATAGCGCCTGGTTTGCCCCTGGAATGATGGTACTCGTAGACGGCACATACGAGGAAGATGAAACTGGAACATCATCCCGTCTTGGTGGGAATGGGGGCGTAGGAGGTACTATTTCTGGAAAATTCGTCGGCTTCTTCATCGGTCATCCTCCTCCCGAACGCCGCCATGTGACTCTAGGCACTGCCGGTGAGGGGGATACCACAGCCGGCGGTGGTTTCGGCTGGGTAGATTTTCTAGGCGTGGGTAGTTCTCGTGCCCTAGGTAACAAAATGCAACGACTGGAACAAAAGCTTCTCCGGCCAACTTCCCCTGACAAAGATGCGGATGATCCCCCGCCTCCATCCAGAGGCCGTGTAGTCATTCTTGGTGATGTACATCTCGACGTCCCTCAAACTCTTCAAGCCCTCAAAAAGATCCTCTCTCTATACTCATCTGAACCAGAAGGTTGCACACCTATGACCTTTATCATACTCGGCTCTTTCGTCTCTCATGCCGTACTTGCTCGGGGCGGATCCGGAGGCTCTATAGAATATAAAGAATATTTTGATTCCCTCGCCGCCGTTCTCTCCGAATACCCTACCCTCTTAAGTACAGCAACATTCATTTTTATCCCTGGCCCCAACGACGCATGGGTTTCAGCCTTTTCATCTGGGTCTACTGTTCCTCTACCCAGAAAACCTGTACCAGAGATGTTCACTTCTCGCATAAAACGTGCCTTTGCAAACGCAAATACTGAAATGGAAAAAGAAAACGGGAAGAAAGGAGATGGAGAAGCCATTTGGACGAGCAATCCAGCAAGAATCAGCTTATTTGGCATGAGTTGCGAACTGGTAGTATTTCGCGACGACGTCAGCGGACGATTACGTCGTACAGCTGTTACTCTTAAATCATCTCAAAAGTCAAACTCTGAAAACGACGAAGATGAAGATATAGATATGTCGCCACCTCCTTCCTCAATTCCCTCTTCCACACCTCCTCCAGAAATTGACCCCGATATCCACACCGCGCGTCGTCTTACCAGGACACTCCTCGATCAGGGACACCTTTCACCCTTTCCTCTAAATATCGCACCCCAGCATTGGGATTTCTCAAATGCGTTGAGTATATATCCATTACCTACAGCAATTGTTTTGTGTGATGTAGATAGTCCGGCATTTTGCTTGACGTACGAGGGGTGTCATGTTATGAATCCGGCGGGTGTGGTAGCAAAGGGAAGAAGGGGCGTAGCGAGGTGGATAGAGTATGATGTTTGGGGACGAGCTGGGAAGGTTAGGGAGGTGGGATTTTAGGGCTATGATGAAAATAAATGATGTGGGATCAACGGGATTTGAATTTCAACGCTAATACTGTATGACCTCCACGAATCGTTCTTGTGTATCTTCTTGAATGGAGCTCTTGTCCGATCGGCGAACTCAGAATTGGAAAGTCAATTTCTACATTGGCCAGAATTAGGCGTTGGGAGTTAGATATGAAAGAGATGGTGTCAATGAGTAGCATTACAGAATCATGTACAATATTCAATCGACGTAAATGTGTCAAAAAATGGTATCGAGGACTTGTTGCTAGACACAACCCTCGGTAGAACATAATATCGAATCTTCTTAATATTTAGATAATAATGCAATGATCAGCAAAGTTACACTTGGTGCAGGGTGGATTCAGAGATACCGAAGATGAACTCCTAGTTTTCCGCTGAGGATATCGTCAGGTATGATAACCGTTATCAACCCATCGTTACATTCCTACATCACAGTAACGAGACGTAATTAGGTGACCTAGTATATCTATCATCCACAGCATTGTTATCTAATTCACATGATTAAACACAACAGAACACGTGGTCATGAATCAACACACGTTTATCTCAGAACTCTGTCTTCTATTTACCTGCCTAGTTTGAGAAGTGCATATAAATGCAACCCGAGCAGCTCAGACGACGGATGTTGAAGTTCAAGACCCCCCTCCAAAAGATGAACGACTTGGCCAAATCCGAGTCCTAGTCTTGAATCCCGTGATATCAAAAGCTCAACACGCATGATTATTACTCTGCCAATCCACACATCTTTGTGGCTCTGTCGTTGTATACACTGGACTTATGGGTCTCTCATGTCCTGCTCGCCGATAACGCCATAACCTATAACCTGAATCCCAGTCATTCGCTCACAATATTGAATAGCATTGATATTTGATATAATGCTTCTACCCAAACCTTATTCAATAAGGGGCACTCGAGGGTGTAGTACTACTGCTGCCACGTAAATGTGATGAAGAGCCCTTGAAAAGGGATTGCCATACGAATGCTTCTCCCAGAAGCATGTTGATATCAGTCTCTGTCCAGTTGCGTGTTGGTAGCGCTTGAAGAAACATCATAATTTCTTGGAAGTCCATCTTTAGTAATTTAGAGGACCATTTTACAAGAAACGCGAGGCACACATATAAGTGAAACTCTGAAAATCCTTGCTCTTCGGCCTAATAGTTTGTGTTAGTAGTGGGAAAGGAAGTAAGTATTTATTACTAACCAAGTAAGTGTCCCACATCCTGATAGTATTCTGAACACTAATCTCCCGCATCAAAAGACAGTTCATCCATCGGAAACTAAATTGTATAAATTCAACGCCTTCTGCTTGGAGATGCTTGGCCAGTGGTTCATCGATTCTTGCGGTTAGATCCCGAAGTGACGCCACTTGACGTTGAATTCCTGGCTGCGCAAAAATATAGTTATCCTGAATGCCATCCAAAAGTTTTGTTAAACACCAAAATGAATCTGCTTCAACTGCATCTAACACTGGTCTTGGGAGCTGCCCTGGATCCATACCACTTTCTACATCTGAATCTGCGATATAGGTAGCGAGGAAAACCTGCCAGAACGGTGTGACAAGGTCATTAATGCCTTGAACATAACCACTTGCAGGATGGCGAATTGCCCAAACATATAGTATTCTTTCTAAAGATCGTTGTGTAGCTTCATAACTGTAAAGCTCTAAGTGAGGATTAGTTCGTGGAACGTCGATGCTGATCTGGTGCCAAATTGCTTCATCAAGTCCTCTGGCTTTGCCAGTGGGAGCAGAGCTAGTGCCGCCTTTTTCGAAAGCTTGTCGTACCCCATCAAGATATTCCTTTCTTTTACGGTCCAGTGTACCTACGCGTCTTTCGCTGCTAGTTGGGAGGTAACCAAGTAGGAGTTGCCATGACATCGCACGAACTTCTTCTGGTATTCCATTCCAAGAGGCATCTCTGAGTTCGGTCAAAGGTATCGAGGTAGCCTGTAATATCTTTTTAAATTTATTTATTCGCGTTATCCGGGCTCCGTACGCTTCTACTTCTTTCGATGTGGCATTAGGTGGTACTGGAGGGTGATCTATTAGATGTAGAGAATTTGCCGGATCCCGGAGTATTTCTTTATATTGGGGCCGGAGTATCTTCCCTTCGCTCTTTTTCGCAACTGGGTAACTTGGCGCTGGTCTTTCGATCGCAATATCTGCACTGTTTGACATTCTTCGCGACCCTAAGCCCATTGCACTCGCCCCAAAGCTAGAGCGCCACGGAGTGGTACTGCCTTCTTCGACTGCGGTACCAGCTGACGCACTTTTCAGGCGGCTCTGGTTCTTGCGCTTCTTGCTAGAGATACTTGGAAGGCCAAAATCATCTCCATCATCATCCTCATATCCATACTCGTCTTCTTCATCCTCTTCATCATCTGCAGCCCAATCGTTGTTGGTATGCGATATAAAATCTGTATAGGTTCTACGAGGTGGCGGGGACAATGCTGCCGGACCTCGTTGCGGTGGAGTATTGCTTCGATGCTTGTGCGAGGGATTGGATGGAGGCGTTCTGGGGCGTGAGGTGTTAGATAATGATCTGAACTCTAGGTTAGTTGGTATTCTACAACACGACGACATTGTGAAACGTGCAGGTTATCAAACTTCAGTATGTCGGCATGAGAGTATCCAGCTCCCACAACGAGTCCGGGTCCCGAATCGCTACTTTGCTTTTTAGGCGATGCATCATGGCGACCACTTGCTGTTCGGGCACGCCAAAAAGGAGATGATGATCTGTTCATGTCAGTCCCTGGGATTCATATCTCAAAACTGCAACTCAAAGCTTCTGCCAAGCGGGGCGCAAAGAGATCTCGATTGGAAACGTACTCAGCACGCTCTATAATGTGAGGTCAGTTATCAGTTTGATATAGAGAACGTATCGCGCATAATATAACATGCAGAAATCTGCGCATTCTTCGAGACAGAGGGTACGGGGGGGGGTGTAAACTGACCAACCTGAACCATCTCCTACAATAGTGGCTCGAGTCAGCTGGATAATACAGGCAACTTGGACAATGGCATTGCATACCTGTTGCACTGGTTTTTTGCTACCATTGGAAGAAGAGAACATCTTCACAACCCCTCGTAGAATAGATGGCCTAGTTGCAATACTTTGTTTTTCATTCCTTTCGTAGTGTTTCTATATTTCGAAGTTCATTACTGTTCCTTTTGTTTGAATGTGGTATGGTACGGGTACATTGCGCAGGCTCAGGCGGGGAAAGCCCCGCTAGCTCAAAATTGGTACACTAAAATCATACTAAGGCGGAACGGACCAGGGCGCGCCATGCTATCGATTCAAATGTTATTATTTGGTTTAAGGCCTTTCCTCCTTAGCAGATCTTCAATTTAGATATTTACTCTCTTGAATTGGAATCTCTATATCAATCTTTTTCTCTCCTTTTACATCACTTCCAATTTCCTCTCCGCTCCATTCTCAATCTCAATAACTCTCCCAACACACTTCTTGACTCTTCTAAGTACTTCTAGTAACTCGCGATCAAGACTGCAGCCCTTTCGCAAAGCTTCTTCATCGAGAAGCACACGAAACGGCAGTCGCGCATCAGTTCACAAATTTAGCTTGAATTGAATTTGAACAACTTATCTCACAGAAAACAGACAGACTCATCATGGCTGAAGCCGAGAATTTCGAGGAGGATCTCTTCGCTGACTTGTATGTACCATTCACCTTACACCTACTTTCCAAGATTTCTTTGGTCGCACCTCTCTACCAACACGTCGCAAAACATTCAGCTGATACATTGCATTAAGGTACACCGAAGATGATAACGCCGCAAATCCATCAGAGACAGTGGCTGAACCGACTGCCCAACCATCTGCCCCAACTACAGAAATCAAAGCTGAAATACAAGCCGAACAAGATATTGAACAAAATCCACAAAATGGAGATGGAGATGAAGATCAACAAATGTACAATGGTGAACAAGATGTGGACGAGGACATAGATTTCAATCTGGGAAGCGGGAATGGCAATGGGGGTGGTTATGATGCTTCATCGAACAGAGATGAAGCACAGGGCCCAGGTATTAAGGAAGACGGGTAAGATTACAGATTTTTCCTTTACACTTTATCATTGCTATTCTACACATTTGCAATATGACTGTAGTCACGGAGCTCCGGGCTCAACTCACACCAAGCATGGTATATGGAGATCATGGATATGATGGGTTGGGATTGATGCAGAGATCAGGATATGCGCTGGCAGCATATCTGGAAACTGGAGGTGTAATCAGGAATGGAATCAAACGAGATGGGAACGGGTAAATTTGGATGGGAGCTTTCGGGGGTTTATGTGGCTATGTGAAGGGGTCTTGGGGAGCTTGATCCAATATTATATCCTGCTTTGGCATTGGGTACATACTTTGGACTTGATTCAAGGCCAAGGGAGCATGGAGAGGGAATGGCGTTGGAATAAGCTCAGAGTCATTTGATTTGAGATAATTGGGTATACACACCACATGCATTCGCCATCCACAACGGCAATAGTCAAACCTGCTACTTCTACTACTACTACTACTACTACTACTACTACTACATAGCCTATTGTCGATATAATCTTCATAGAGCCACAGACACAGATAGGCCATAGCCCATAGCTTCGACGCCAGTACCTAGCATCACGATAGCAAAAAAACGCGATTTTTTTTTGGATATCTTATGGTGCCATCTGTTCTATCGTTATTGCATGATTTGCAGGCAATGTTAGACGGTTATTGCTTGGGTGTGTACCTGGCGTTAACATCATGCTGGATATGTCGAAAGCTCCATCAAATGCCAGATGTGGTCCCTTAAACCCCAACCCACCCTTGCTCCTTCGCCTGCAGCCCAGTTACAAATTATTTCTCCAGTCAACAATCGAGAAAGGATATCATCTCGTCCCCGAGATGTGAAACAGCCCAGGAGAAAGCACTGTTGCACTGATTGTTTTGAAGATAACTAATACGGAACGACTTCTTTGCCTGTTCTCATTGTCGCCATATGAATTGATAAGTATAGCCAGAATGCTAACTTTTCCTGCTTAGTAAAATGTTCATTGGTGGATTGAATTGGGAAACAACAGATGGTGAGATGGCCAAATTTCAATGTTACGCTTAACCCCTGTATGACCACTAACTTTAGATTATAGAATCATTGAAGGATTACTTCTCACAATTTGGTGAAGTGCTTGAATGTACTGTTATGAGAGATGGTGCCTCTGGTCGATCTCGAGGATTTGGGTTCCTGACATTCAAAGATGCCCGGACTGTCAATATTGTCATGGTTAAAGAACATTACCTTGACGGCAAAATAGTAAGACCCGATCTCAAAACTTTTCACAATTCTTTACGCTCTTATCCTTCCAAACTTCTCCCATTGGCTTCAAAAGGCACTCACTCACATTCAACTTTTAAGATTGATCCCAAACGCGCTATTCCCAGAGATGAGCAAGAACGTACAAGCAAGATTTTCGTTGGTGGTGTCAGTCAGGATGCTTCCGAACAAGATTTTAAAGAGTACTTTACACAATTCGGACGAGTTGTAGATGCTACTCTTATGATGGACAAAGATACTGGTAGACCACGAGGATTTGGATTCGTCACGTTCGATAGTGAAGCCGCTGTGGAAGCATGCTTGGAGGGTCCACTCGAAATTCATGGAAAGCCAATTGAGGTCAAGAAAGCTCAGCCTCGGGGCAACATACGAGAAGAGGAAGAAACCAGGGGGCCACGAGGCAGTCGATTCAAGAAAGGAGGAAACGCCAATGACGAATTTCAGAATTCTAATCAACAGCAACAAGGCGGCCAGATGAATGTCCCAGGTGGTATGACTCCTCAATTAATGGCTCAATATTGGCAGCGAATGCAACAGTATTTTGCACTAATGCAACAACAAATGGCCATGGGCGGAGGGCGAGGACAAATGCCAGGCGGAATGCCCGGTGGTATGAATCCTGCCATGATGGCCCAAATGGCTCAGATGCAGCAAATGCAACAAATGCAGCAACAAATGCAAGGTGGAGGAGGTGCTGGCGCGCGTAGTCAAAGTCCTCAAAGTCCAACGGCTGGAATGGCGGCAATGGCTAGTATGAATCCAGCCATGATGCAGCAAATGCAGCAAATGCAGCAAATGCAGATGCAGCAGGCCATGGGTGGACAAGGAGGAGGTAACTTTCCGGCAGGGGGGGGTAGTAACCCTGGTGGTCGAATGGGTACACCTGGCTACAATGCTTATGAGCAAGGTCTTTTCGAGCAACAAAAGTACGAACAACAACAAATGAGACGTGCTCAACGCGAACAATCTCAATATGGAGGCGGCGGTAGTGGGGGTGGATATGGAATGGGTGGAGGTGGTGGTGGACCAACTTCTTGGGAGGGTATGTATGACGATGTTCCTCAACCAGGCAGTGGTGGTGGTAGCGCTGGACGTGGTGGATTTGGTGGTGGAAGAGGTCGTGGAGGTGGAGGTGGAGGAAGTGATAGGGGGTCTGCTCCTCCTGCGGCCGCACCGAATGCTCCTGCCGGTGCTCCGACAGGTCCGAAGAATGCTGGAAAGCCTGGTGCGAACTACAGGGGAGGTGGAAGGGGTGGCAACAGAGGCTTTCATCCTTATGCTAGGGGATGAATGTGGCACTCTCTGTTCCTTGAGCTCTCTGGCCGAGGAGTATCTCTACGAAGAGAGTCACTTGAATCAATCTTCTAGTGATCATCAAGCCATCGATGAACTCATACTCTTCGGCACAGTCACATCGTCTCACATACATTCAAAAATCGCATCTTTGCTTAGCCTTCGTATCACTTTCCACGACTCCTTTCTCATTTCCTTCTTTCATTGTCATATTTTGACCTTTCAACCGGGGCCATGGTGTTAAGGCTGAACAACTTATGAAGAGCTTCAGATTCTGATAATCATTCCACTGCAAAATCACCGGCATGGAAAAGATTGAGATGGGGCCAGTAATCCAATATCAAACTTCCGTCATTGTATAAAAAATCCAGAACATAACAAATGACTGGGAATGGAAATAAAAAATAGTTGCCATATGATTGTTGATTGTTCCTTGCATGTGATACTCTTAATTTCTTTTATTTAATCAACAGTGACTCCTCACTATTGTCTTTAACTTTGTTAAACTGTTATTCGTCTGCTCTGGTTAACCTATTTTCCTGCCTTGAAAGGCTACCTAAGTAGGCAGGCTTACTGTTGGCATTCCCATGTTTGGGTTAAATTCTCAATTCAATTATAAAGTTATTTGTCTCATGCAAAGTTGCAAAATTCACTATTGAATAAATACTCAGTTCTGTTCAAAAAACTTGAGAATAATGAAAACAGCGTAGTGTTAGATTAATAAGTTCTTACATGCTGAGTCAGAATTGAACTCTTCCTGCTGCGCCTACCTACACAAACCCTAAAATCACCTTCATCAATAACACAAGTAATTCCATCAACATTATCAACACAATGTCTCTATCTTCAAGGCCAGAGGTCAAATCGGCGTTGTTCCCTCAGTTTAACGATTTTCCCCCGGACATCCGCCAAATCGTATGGGAATACTGTATTCCCCTACCCAGAGTTGTTGTTTTAACTCACGAACCCATCAAGACACCTGTAAATTCTGTGGATGACATTTGGGCCTTCAGGTCACAAACTCCAGTTCCTGACATCTTGTTTGTCAACCGAGAATCTTATCATATCGCAACAAGATTTTATGAGCGTACCTTCATGAATGGGTATCACGAAGGCACTCATACTCTTCCCGAAACTTGGTTTGACTTCAAAAGGGATATTCTATACCTGCCTCAGCAACATATAACCGCTGAGCTCAGCGATTTTCTCTCTTCCCTTCCACGGTCAATTCATGGCAATCAATACACAGGAGGCTTTAGTAGAGTGGAGAACCTTGCATTACCGATCAGGTGGTTGCCCAATCTTGCTCGCACTCCGGACGGCAGCGTGTATAAACCCTTGATTAGATTACTAGGCACATTCGGTGGTGTAAAAAATGTCTATTTTATAGCTGGTCAAGATCCCCCTCACCCTTGCACAGAGAGCGACGTTGTTTTTCAGGATGGATGGCATCTTCCTTACAGGTGTATTGAGATGTTTGAGTTGTCAAAAGCGCGGGATACACCCCTTCTAGCTCCAGAACCATTTCCACCTTACTCTGTTGCAAGGCACATAGCGGAAAGCGAAAGTTTTGTCGTGGATGAAAAACTACTAGATGTTGAGAGGGAGAAATGGAATGATGATGTCGCAAGTCTCTCAAAGAGCTTCACGACTAACATTACAGATGAACGAAATGGACCTGACAAAAGACTTTGGGAAATGCCTAGTTTTGAGACTAAAATATTGGTCAGTCGGGACTACCAGGAAAAGTTTGAGGCTCAAAGGCTAGAATATCTCAACATGATTGAGGAAAATGTGAAGAGGCACAAGAATCACAAGGAAAATGAGTGCAATTGCGGACCTGTTAGCTCCTCAAACAGGATATTTCAGGGACAGCGATAGATAATCAGAGGGTTATACGGTTGTTGAGTCCGTGTCTCCGAGTACTTGTCTCAATCTGCTTTTAGGGTATCATAACTCCACCATTGTTACCCGGCGTCTGGACCTTCATTCTTGCTAGCTTCTTACTTTTCAAAACATCCACCGTCACATCCTTTATAGGTGCGCCTTCCTATAGCGTTGTACTTCGTGCAACCTGGCGATCGCAACAATTATTGAATGAGGAAATTGACATGAACAATACGGCCAATAATCACAAAGCAAAGACCCGAAGATAATGCATTCGATATTTATTGAACCTGACCAAATTTGGGTTACAAAATCGGGATATGAAGATTATATCCGTCCAAGTCAAGGAAAGGGCGCGATGCAAGTATCGACTATATTAATCTGGATAAAATCCAAATGAGACGTTTGGCTATCATCAATCGCATCTTCTCTATTACTCCTCATACGTGATTATAATGAATATCGAACCTTGCTAAAATACTGAGCGGCAATGTCAACACAATATGACGATATTGGTGCTAATTATGACCTTTTTTGCGATCTTCCGATTCAACAGATAAATCACGCAGCCATGATGAAACACCTTGGCCCCATTGTTCAATCCAAACGAATTCTTGAACTTGCGTGTGGAACAGGCTTCTATACTTTCAAAATGGTGCATATGGGCGCTTCTCATGTGACTGCGGTTGATATCTCATCCGTTATGGTCTCTGCTGCTCAAGGGAAGATTCCGGTTGAGATGAAAGAGCCTGTCACTTTCTGCACTGCAGATTGTGCTCAATCATCCATGTGGAATGAGGTCCAGCTTCGTGATCAAGAAGGAACTTTTGATATGGTTTTCGCAGCTTGGTTTTTGAATTATGCAGAAACACGAGAGGAGATGCGGAGAATGCTTGAAAACATATATTTGGCCCTGAGGCCTGGAGGAATTTTGATCGCATTGACTGTTAACGCGTCAATCATCGACAGTTTTCAACCAAATGACCCACCCAACCCTGGAGAGGCACATCTTGGTTCAGTCTATGATGTTATTGGGACTGTCGAGGGCGGATACAAGATGCTTCTTTCTAGTGTGGGAATGGGCGAGAACGACATTAAGTTCGAATTTTACTTCTTGCGAGAGGAGGTTTATCGTCAGGCAGCAGCTGAAGCAGGCATGGGTCAGCTCGAATGGAAAGTGGTATTGCTAGGCGAAGAGCATCTTCAAAAGCAGGTAAGCAAAGTTTTGTCTTATATTCGCCGGGTTCCTTTGGCTGACAAATGGTTTGGAGGGCCCGAATTTTTGGCAGCCATATTTAGATCGTCCTAGAAGTGCTATTTGCGTTTCGAGAAAGCCAGAGGTGGAGCTTCGAGAACAATGTTCCATTGACATTAGTTCGGGTTCGGAACTGCTAACAAAAACTAAATAATCATCAATACGTTTGATGAGCTCTGGCTTTCCCTTTCTAGTAGCTCTCAGATCCCCAGGCTGTGATAGATAGTATTAATATAAGAAGATGACATTTCAGAAAAGACTTACCTGAATATCATCGTTTTTGTTGTACCAAGCTATTGTGAGAGCATTCTCTCTTTCATGTAAAATTAGCAATGGCATCTCATGAATCGCTTGAAGAAATGAATGAGTGGTTTCATAACATTTTGGGCCGTTGAAATTATTTATAATTTGACAGAGTAACTCAAGTCACTAGAAGACCAACTAGATATGAACATATTGAACTCCCAAGTTCGGATTTCTTACATAGGTAACATTAAGGAAAATTCCGACCGCTTAGAGGGAGAATACAATGTAATGGAGAAACACATGGGTTCCGTCTACAGTGCCCGATGATATAAATTATCAATAAGCCCTGAACTTATAAGCCAATGCCACTATCACCCCCAACTGTTGTTCTTTGTCCTTTCCAGCCATATCTTTGGTTGCCTTGTCGAACAGTCTCCATACCTCAATAAACTTATTGTCGCTATCTGGGCTAGTACCAATAGTTCTAAGGGCAGCTTTCATATTTTCATGATTTTTGACATGTCGAAGATCATCAAGGGTCGAAGAGCTTGGCGCATCTGGATGACCCTTTTGCCGGGACATTTGCGTATGTATTGAAGCTAGTTGCACGCAGCAGATTACAAGAGCAGCAAGGCCAGCACCTAGAGCAGTTGCTACGGAGGACCCGGTTTGTGGCTGAAAGTTCTGGCTGGAGTCATCATCGAGCGAAGCATTTTCTGCGACTTCGTATCAGGGGATAATAAAGTCCAAGTGTCTTATGTTTGGCACCCAGTCCCAAACATTGCCGTTAGGTTTTGCAGCGCCTATCTTAAACATTTTTGTGGGATTAAACGCGGCGGGATAATCGTTGTCTTGATGTAGTCCTTTGTCGGCTGCAGAACAGAACAAGAGAATCCCTGCTTTGACCGCGCGGCGCACTGCCGAGTCAAACTTTTCTTTCTCCTCGCTATTGCTATCGGGTTGCTTGATCGTCCATGACATTGAAATTATTTGCACTTTACGATCTACTGCCGCATCAATTGCCTACATTATACCATAAATCAGCACGCGTGATTAAGTTTGATTGCAGTCATGGGAGTACATGGTTGATCTCACCTCTGCAGCGCTTCTTGTTCCAATTCTGACCTTCTGCTCTTTATGGTCGAATTGTGTTTCAAGCTTGATCATATAGATCTTGGCCATGGGGCATATGCGGACCATGTTCTTGGCCATCACAGTGCCATGACCTCTTTCCGAGATCCAATGCGACCGTATGCGGTTAGCACCCTTCTCTCCATAATCGAAGCTTTTGCCGTCAGATATCTTGCCGCGAAGCCGAGACTGAAGAACATCTACGCCGTCATCTATTAGTGCGAGTTCTACGGGCTGCATGAGAGCTTCCTGTTGCTGAAGTTTTCGTTTCATCGTCCAGGACCAGACGTTTTGGAACACATCTTTAAATTCATCCATGCAGTTGAGCCATCTATGAGGCTGTAAAATGTGTTCTTGCTTCATCTCGGAGGCTGCGAAGTTTATGGTGAGTAGCCGTCTATTTTGGCCATCTTCATCACTACGCTCTACCTGGATGATCCTAGGCTGAACAGAGAGTGGCACTGGCTGTTCAATAGGTAATGAAAAAGTTCTCTGATGCTCAGCACTCGACGTGCCACTGTTGAGTCGATCGCAGAAGCTATCATTCTTCTTTTGCATGCGACTATGGCTTTCTAGATCCTACACACATGCAGCTTAACGATCTTGTGATTCAAGAAAGTAGGATAAGGGAAGAGTAACCTGTTTGACATGAAGATGGAACTTTGTCAAATCCTCCAACCTTCTCAGTCCTTCTGGCTCGCTCCAGCCTCTAAGCACAGCATTGTTTCCACTCCATTGGAGATGAACCTCCCTTAATTTCCTACTCGATGTCCACATTGTCTCTGGGCAAAGGTCCACCTTGCGCCAATCCAAAGTTTCGACATCAAATCCTTGCAGAGCATTTTCGATCGCTTCGTCGCTATGGGCGGGTGTGTTAGAGTCGTCGACAATGACCTTTAGGATACGTTTCACTCCTTTATCTTTTAACCATTGGAAAAAAAACATCATATCACAGCGTCCATTGCCATCCCCCGTAAATGTATCCAAAGCATATGGATAATCTGGTGCCGGATGTACTTGAACGTTTGGATAAGCAACGTATTGTAATACCGTATCCAGCTTTACATGCTCAAAACTCTCAATGAACTCTTCAGGGTCAATTTTCAATGGAGCCCCTAGATAATCGAAGCAAATGCGTCTTGCTATAATCTATATCAGTTTCATGTAACACAAGTGATGTATTCTCATGGTGGACTAGCCGGTCAAACAGCAGTCTACAATACTAGGAAAGTTAAAAACCTTTAAAGACCTGTTTTTCTTCCAAAAGACTAGGAGAATAAAACTATATGGTTTTGTTCAAACTTAGATAAATGGAGGAGTTACTTGAGCGAAAATTGATTGGAAAACAAGAAATTCAAGAATATAAATACATTTTGTACTTTTTCTGTAGAGACGACTGGCTGCAGTTTCCGGACTCCTTGTTCGCAAGTAGTGTAAGTGCAACATCTCCCGAATCTTTTCGGCACTTTCTTCTGTGACGGCTTGCTCTTCCACCTTCCCAGACCTCATTTTGGAGCTCTCTCTGGACACCTTAGTATTCAAAATATGCGCAAGCGTAGTAGGTGAAACTTTCAAGTCAGCTGATACAGTTACATTCGGGACCTGTTTTGTTTGTAACAGTGTATTTTGCATCTGAGACGGTTTTCCATTTGGTTCGGTATTTAAATTTTTGCCATGCCATTTGAAGGCAAGATCTTCTCTGGTCCTTCTCTCGTTTGGCAACTGAGCCATCTGTTTTGGGTCATCATATTCTTTAGGAATTTTCGGCTGTGGCAGAACCGTCTCTTTCGTTAGCGGCGTCCATTCTGCCAACCGCTCGCCATCAATTTTCCCGCCCTTTTTGGAAGAGACATATTTTTCCTGGGTACTCTCATGATATCCATAGACCGAGAAATGATCGGGCTTGTTGCCTAGCTTATCCAAAGCAGAATCGCCACACTCAATCAGCTTACGAACAATCTCAAACTGGGAATGCGTGCAACGCTCGTATTCAACTGCATAATGGAGAGGAGTGAACCCTTTTGAGTCTTGCGCTTTCAGCGCATTTTCCGTCGTTTTCTCGATTAGATTTAAAATGATATCCACTGGTAACTTATGTCGAATGGCTGCGATTAAACAGTTTTCTGAGCGCTCGCTACATTGCATCCCCAGTGCGCTTACAAGGGCATCTTGGACTATGGGCGATTTATCTTTGTTTTCGCACATGTATGCTACGAGTTTGGCATCCTTTCTCGAAATAGCTGCGTACAGTGGATTGCTCTCGCTCCCAGTATCATCACTACTTACTAGAAGCCTCGAGTACTCTTCAGGATACTTAGTCGTCAGTTTCGAGATGAGTGACTTCGTAGAGCTATTAGTAGCTCCATCCCAATATGCTAAAACATGTAAAAGATTTTTGTTTTCGTCGACTAGTTTTTCTATATACCTGCTGTATTTGTCGAAAAACTTCTTGCGCTCCCCTCTCTTGCCTAATTTAAGTCTCCCAGATTTGATAATTTGTAAAATCTCATCGAAGGCAGTCTTTACTGGATCTTGCGCGATAGCAATCTCATCGTCGTCGTCATCTTCCATCTCTTCCTTGTCTTCAGAGTCATCTGAATTGTCAATATTCAGGATACGACGCCCGTTATCCCCGGTTGAATTTCGTGTCAGTGGAAGCTCTTTTTCCGCCGATTCAGAAAGTTCTACAGTCATATTGTGGGTCGTCGAATGTATAGGTTTGGAATATTTTTATTTCCAGGTACATTGTTGAGGGTCCGAGAAGGCCTGCTGAGATTGATATCCTCCGGCCTATGTTACTTCAAGCAGACTCTAGCGAAATATCTGCGTTGAAAAGACAGCCAGCCAACATGAACTCGACGTAACGGAACAAATTCCCACGCGTAATATTCGTCAATCTTATCATCGAAAAAGATTTCATTTCATTCTTTATGCTCGCGGGTCACCAAGTGCCATATGATGTTTCTACAATCTGCTTTCTCCACATTCGTTGTAAGTCCACAGATGCCCTTTATGATGCCCTGAAGCAGTGAAACCATGACCTCGCTCGCCTGTCCTTAGTATCTGCTCTTCTCGTTACTTTACTGACATGAAGCTTGAATCATGGGGCATGTGTTTGAACCATCTCTAATATTGATTAAAGTCTTTATTATCCTAGCTACTCGAGCATTCAAAAAAGATGACAAAAAGATTGTGGACGTTGTAAGTTCTTACATCCGTATATAAAAGGGCGTAGTATAGCGCCATAGCCACAGATAGCCGTCTCCAAGGAGAGCCTTGCACCCGTTCGGCTTTGCAAACACATACACCATTCATGAATGGAGATGGTTATTCGTAAATAAAACGACTTTGGGACTCTGGGGGCGGGGACGTGAATCAATGAATAAACATGAACAAAAAATAATGAGCCGGTGCTTCGGATCCTTCTCGTTCCGCCTCCGGCTCCGCAATGCTTTTTATTTTTAACAAGAAACGCTAGCTAAGACCCTTAAATCAACTCAATTCCTGTGAGCCTCGGTAATACGCCATTCGTAAGCCTCTTGGATGCAGATCACTACACCTCATGGATAGTTGTCCTCTTTCTTGCCTGGTTCTCATGTCCAAATTATGATGGCTTGCCAGGTTGAGATCTAAGCTGCCGGGAGATTGGGCAATCACCGATAATTTCCCATTTTCAACGTGAGTGACTTTGCAACACTTGGCCGTCGTATCTTTCAGTATTCACAAAGCGAAAGTTCAAGCCGGTGGATACTCAAGGTACAGAAACCAAGAGTTTTAGACACCTGAATATTCACATCTGTGGGAATGGTAAAAGCACCGAAGACGGCTGCACAAGCTGTGCGATTGACTAGGAAAGCCCGTAGAGCGGGCGGTGTCATGGAATTCAGAACACATCTAAAAAAATAGAGAAGCTAGGAAAATAAAAGGTTGATTTCGTTTCTCGATACAAAGCAAGATAGTTGTTGAAGTGCGAATGTCTTAGTAGTCCCTGATTCATGCTGTAGAATGAAAGGCACTTTTTGCACCTCACTGTTAGCATGAATGTTTGGGATCGTTCTTAATATACCCCCGAATGTTTGTAGAGTGGTTAGACGTACCTCAAGGGTTAGTCGATTAGAGTTGGTCAAGCTCTTGATCTAAGGTCCTTGCTCGACGACCTCTTACTCGTATGCTGCAATTCTCTTTGACTTGGACATCTAAAGCTCGCAATGCCGCTTCTCACTGAGACGGATAGAGATATACAAAGTTTTGTAGCTATTCTTTTAAAAGTTAAGGTTCGAGAACGGAAGTAGGCCCGGGCTCTAGTCTGGTTTTGATATTCGGGGCCGGGAGTCTTCACAGTTCGAACAAGAGTAAACACATGATCTCGACCCTTTCCATCAACCCCACTCTCCTAATATCCTAAAGAGTGTGACATATTTCTGAAGCGCAATATAATCAAGCTTAGATCTTGAGCTTAGCTGAGATATCACTCACCACAATGCTTGGGCGTAGGACTGGCTTCGATCTCTACCAAAGGTTTACTTAATTCTACTGCCAAGAACGTCGGCCAAACAAACTAATGAAAGTAACTACGAAATCATCAAATATTATGCATAAGTATTGTTTTCCCCGTAACTCTGAGATTTAGCTCCAAAAACCAGTGTTATTACGCGTGTCTCCGTCGCTCATCTTTTGGCGAACGATGAGGGAATAGCAAGGCTTTGAATATTCTCTCGATCTAACAATATTGTCTAATTTCAACCCTCGTTACAATGTCTTGTTCTATTACAGTTTGATCCTAATCCTCAGATTACACACTCGGCAGCCAATATAAGGTTCAATGTTCATCCGGGTTTCGATGCACCAGGTCCAATGCCTCAGAGAGATCCTTTGTATTGTAAGGGCCTGCCCTGCCCTCGATCCCTGCATCCACGTAGTGGGCCATGATTGCATTACGTCGACTGCTCCGAAGTCCATGAAAGCCTTCCACAATTCCTTTTAAAACATCACCAAAGCTGAGTACATGGACAAGCGCTTGCCACCAGGGTAGTGGAAAAGATGTTTGTTGGCAAGAGAAGTGCATCATGTTGTCGGAACTGGGACTTTCTGACGTCCGAGTCATATTGCCGCCATATTCTTGCCACGGATATGCCCAAAGATGGAGGACCGCTACACCTGCCATCTCGACGCAGAGAAGAGTGTTCGGAATGCCTACAGATACTGAAGGATACGATAGTTTGTCTGTGGGCTGTAGTTTGCCGTCTTCGGTGGTAAGTCGTCCGAAGATGAACTAGTGGCGTTAACGTTAGGGACCACATGTAAGAAGCCACACAAGCTTACCGACTGGACATAAAATAGGAACACAACTAACTTGATGGCCACGAACTTAAGAAGAGGGTTCCGTTCCGCGAGGACTGCCTTAGTCTGACTACAGAATTGAAGCAGACAGAACATGGCGATTACCAGAGAAATAATCTCAATGATCTGAATCTGCTTGCGGCACTTAGTCTGTGAGGCCTTTCTCTTCATTTTCAAGGCAGTTTATTCACGTACCCAAATCCTGCCATGTCTAAAACTGCTGGATTCTTCGCAGTATACACCTGTAGCTTCTGTAATACATTTCACAAGAGCTCCAAGTAATTTTACAACGCAGAATTGAAATACGGCAGCCCAGATGATCTTTAAAAGGCCTTCGTTAGCAAAGCTTTCAAGTTCTACTGGACTGAAAGCTGCTGAGGGAATAGACTCACACCAAACCACTTTAGCCCATCTTCTGTATAAGTGGTTTTCTTACGCCAGATTTTTATTCTCAAGAATCGGACTGGATATAACCAGGGCTTGGGTTGGACAAGAGCAAAGACTCTGCGGAGCGAGTGCATTTCTATATGCAGATATCTGCAGAGCAGTAGAAAGAATGAAGCGATGACAATTGACTCGTAAAACTCGTATATGGCACCAATGTAAACATTCTCCCTATAATATTGGATACTGAATATGCAACAAATTGTGTATACAGGAACCATGAAAAGAATTCGGATAATTCTAGCCAGTTTCGTCAGAGAAATTTGTAGAATCTGGCCAAAAGCTGGTTGACTTACAACTTTTGCGTTTTAGGGTGGACGTAATTGCTGAGATGGCGCCAGATCAGGTAAAACGATAGACTGCATGCGATTATGCTGCATACAAAAGAGATGATTAACAGAATATCATGGGCTTGTAAGTTCCCTGAGATGTTTTCTTCAACGACTAGTGGCAGTTAGTTCTCGACGTCGGTAAGACGATGATACAACTCACTAGAAACATTCAGAAGATGACTCTTGCACTTTGCCATGACTGCAGGCTTTTGATTATATTCAACGCGCTGCTATTCGGTCACATCTATGCAGAGGAAAGGCATGATATTTGAGAAGATTGAGAGGTCTCCAGTCAAGACAGATACACTATGCGCATGGGACGCTCCAACTCCTATCCACAGGCGAGAGCAGGGCTGAAAAGTACCGACTTGGCACGCATGTGATTCTTGGCAAGAAGGCTGTGCGAACTTTAGAAGAGTGATTATAGCAATACAGATCCTGCAGAAGCAGCCCAATGCGATGAAAACAAGCAAATAGGAATTAGGAGAAGCGGAACCAAAGATGAGGTCCGCCGAGAAATTTTCTTTTTACCTTCACAATTCTACTTCCGATTCTCCTTCATTTATACTCGTGTTCATTAAGCTATTGTGCAATCCTATAACAACTTCGGAGTGTTGTTCATCCGATTACAAACTCTATAGTTCTCGGTCCCGAGATTTACATTAATAGATTCGCTTATTTTTTTTCGCAGATCCATCTGTAACTATGTAATTATATTAAGGTTTTAATATTCATCTGCGAAAACATGTTTGAACGGCAGCTTGATGCTTGGTTTCGACGAGTGTCAATGTATGCTGATCGGCCGCTATAATAAGGGATCACTTGCTCCCCACTACCTTGTATGAGTATGCTTGCACGAACTCTTAAATCACATGAAAACTTCAATCACCTCACACTATGCACTACAATTCTATACTCTTCTCCATTATACCTAGGTATGTTTTGGTTTCTGCTCAAATTTTCCTTTTATTTTTTCTTCATTTTTCACTCAACAAGTATTTCAACACTACTCACAAGAAGTACCTGAACTGAACAGGTCTCATCCTTTAAAACAATTTCCCTTCTTTGAAGTTTGAGAAGTCAAAAAATTTCAGATACTGAACCTTTCACCCCAAAACAGATATTTTGAAGAAAAGGACATTTCTGGAAGATATTAGGAATAGCTCATGAGCACTCGACCCCTCTGTTCTCTCCTTCTACATGATTTCTCTCAAAACTATGTTTCTTTATGAACTCTTGGTATATCTAGCAGCCACACCTCCTATTCCTGTCAACTTCACAAAGCTCAACGGATAATACGTCTTCTAGCCTTGCTAGTCGAGCCAATCATTCCATATCTCTACCATTTTATTATATCTCCAGTGTCTTCCACCCAGAATCAAAGATATATACCCCTCACCTAACCGATCCAGTATCGCCACAACCATCAAACCCAGATGAGACACTCGCACCTCTCCAGTATCCATCACATTTGCAGCGCTCACCTAGCAGAAAACCAAACACGCAACACAAAACTCAATTCAACGAGTTACAAATAAAGACAAGTAGAAATACTCATTTCTCTACTTCGCAGAAATCGATATTCCTCCCTGCAAATATAAACTCCTTGTCAGTCATTACACACTGACATGCTTACATATCTTTACACAATCCAGTGTCTGACGAACCCATTAGCATAATAGATCCGATTTCTCAGCGGACACTCTCACAGCAGGATCAATTTTTCAGCCGTCCTCTTCAAAGCGACTTCTAGGTAATTTTTCTTCGGAGATTCTATCCTGAATACTGAACACCGAAAACACCTCGAGAGACAAGTGCATTCAAGTGAATTTCCTCCAGCACATATCATATCGTCAACAAGAGATATAAAATAAAAACCAATTCCCAAAGTCCACACCAAAAACAAATTCTTTCAACAAAACTCTCTCAACAGACACAAAGCACCTAAATTGTGTCCAGCCCGAAACTTTCTCACACTATCTACCTACCAGCGACTCTTCAAGAGTTTTAATGAAATGCTATTTATTAATATATTGCATCATCTAAGAGTTTCAATTGGGATAGACACCCGTTTCTTGAATTCCTTTATTCTCCCTTTCTTCATATTGTAATTTTAGATTTTGGGGAGGAATTGTCTTGACTTCAGAACTACTTCTCAAGTTCCCTTCAAGTTTTCCTTTCAGTCCACTTGGCTCTCAATTACGAGCACGATAACGAAGATAATAGGACAAAAATCACAAATTACAAATAGCACAGCATGGTATTTCAAATCGTAAATATTTATTAAAAGTTAATTAATTAACCATTGAATGTAAGTTGTAAAAGCAAACCAAATGCTGATGCAAATTATGCTGGTATCATGTTCGTAAAATCCATCCTTCCTTGCTTCCTTGCTTCACTAAAACGCCATTTCATACCCTACTATGCAACTCCAAAATCTCATCATCATCAAGTTGTCTTATACTTTCAAGACACCTGAAGTACCTTAGACGATATGCGCAGCATCTCCATTAAAGTGGCCTGTACCTGCACCGACGGGTTTACGTCCAATGCCCGATGTACCAGTTCCATTATGGTACTCCTTATTTCGGATATCTCCACCCTGAGTCATGCCATGTCCATGTCCATATCCACGACCATACGCACCAAATCCACTATCACTGTAGCCTTCGGTACCCCATCCAGCTTTTCTCGTAAAGGTCGCATCCTCAAGATCCGCTCCAGTACCAGGGAAAGGAGTTGAGCGATTCAATGGGATGTGGTTGGTTCTCCAGTCCCAGATCGACGCATACACCATTCTGTAAGATGAGAATGCCATAACTGTTCCGATAATAGCTCCTGCGAGACAATCATACCAATTGTGGTATTCGTCAATGGTAAGTGCACCTGCGATGAGCGTAGCGCCGAGAACAGGTGCATATGTAACGATGAGTTTCCACATGGCAGGGTGGTAGTTTGACCAAACCTTCAGCTTTGCGTTCAAGTACAAGTACAAGAAGATGAAACCGGCAAAAGCAGCAGTGGAGTGACCAGATGGGAAGGATTCGAGAGAGTCATCGATTTCATCTTCGTCACCTGTACAGATTTTTCGGTCGTACATGATGAAGTTTAGACCATTTCCTGTTTCTTGTGCCGTGGTGACTGGAATATTGGGTTTGCATACGGTGAGAAAATGAGGGCGGAGACCACCAATGAGCCATTTGAGGAAAACTTGGAAGACTGCAGCCGTAATGAGGGAGTAGAGGAGACCAATTACGGCATTATTCATATCCCAGAAAGATCGGACGCGAATTTGAACAATCAAGAAGGCGGCAATGGGGACGAGAGATGCGAGGAGTGCAGCTTCCCAAATTGGAACGATTTCGTTACGGAGAGGCTAGATGAATGTATGTTAGATATTGTTTGAATGTATTGGTTAAATGATTGTTGGGATAGATGGAGGGTATACTTACGTATGCGAATTGAGGATAAACAATCTCTCCATCTTGGAAATAGACTGGGAAAGATCGAGAAGGAGCGGGATGAGCTTCATATACACCCAGTCCAACCGCACCCATAGCAGCCATAGTGAGGATATCGAGCCAAGTGACTTTAAGCCATTGACCGAAACTTGGACGCTTGTTCATGGGAAGAACCAATGGTCCTTTACCATGATGTTTGGTCTCATGAGTAGCTACATTTGCTCCAGGTCCAGCGGTAGCAAATGCCTGCTGTTTGCGTGAGAACATGCCCATTTTATAGATGGTACCTTCGTGAGTAGGTGAGATGAAGCTGGGTAATGAACAGCTCAACAACTTGAAGAGCAACGAATACTCTGATGAAGTTGAGTGAGGTCAACAAGAATAGAGATTGAAATGAAGATATCACTAAGGAATCCAAGACTACTAGCAGAAGGAAAGTTCAAACTTTAATACCCTTTTCTTTCTACCTGACCTACCTGCTTTTGGTGGAACGTGTTTGAGACTTCGTACCTTGATTTTCTTTTTTTTTCCTTCGAACATCAATAAAGGAATGACCACACCACACCACAAATCCCACCAATACCAACCAGTTACCAGTGTTTACCAAAATGTACGTTACTCCTGTGGTTACGCCAGAATAATCCCCTAGCTCCCGCTAGTGGAAATAACATGGAGAAGCTTGAAGATCTAAATCTTCTGATTGGTTCATTGAGTTGCACGGATGATGACGTCAGCTTCCCTTAGCCACACCTTCAGCAAGAACAGTCTTCTAGGCGCCTCCACGTAATCAAAAATCAAGGAAATAGTAACATTTAGACCTGCTCGAGCCACTTTCGCATAAAAATGAAATGCTATATTACATACGCCAAGATCGTCTAAGGAGTTTCTAATTTGCGTGTTTCTGATTTTCATCACATTTCTAGATTTCGTCCGGTTGTCTGTTTGCCTTGTTCCTTCCATTTGCGTACGACAACAATTCGATCAGTCTCTTGTTTTAACCCCTGGTCTAATATTCTGAACGTCTTGGCGGCGACGGGAGCTTGATTGTGTTGGCAAAAGCTTGTTGTGTTTGCTAAACCTTGTGGTAAAGGTGCGTTTGCTCCGGTCTACTAGGTAATCCAATTCTTATTTGTACGACTTGTTTGAACTTGACATATCAGGCGTAATTCCTGTGGCTAGGATCCACGTCACTGACAAAATTGTTCTGATCGAGATCTTTCGAAACTCATTCCACATCTTTCGTCTGAGTGTTGCTTTTGGGGCAATTGGATAGTCCACCAACCTTTCTCAATTTCTTAATGAATAAAATCTCTATTGATATTCAGCGCTCCAAAAACTGCTTTCATTTAATATCTTACTACTCTAAAATCTGCAACATCGCGAGAGAACATGCATAAATACGTCGCTACCACGCGCCCAATAAAAATATGTTTCGCTTTAAGCTAACCCGGCAACATCCCAAACCTTCAAAGAAGCATCCCCACCCACAGAAGCGACTTTCTTTCCACCATCAACCCAACGAACACCGGTAACACCATCTTTATGCGCATTGGGAGCTTTGACTCTCTTTCCTGGTGAGGCAAGACTCCAAACGAAAACGTTGGTATCGAGACTGCCACTCACGGCATGGGTTCCAGCTTGATTCCAATCTGCGAAGAAATGTTAGCTGTGCGACATGAAAAAAATGGGATAGAGCTTTAGGTATAAGATGTAAGACATCCCGTGAAAGAGAAAGAAAGAAAAAAGCCTACCAATGCTGGTTATTCTTGCCGTATGGCCGCCCCATCTATCCGTCTTGATCTCCCAATTGGATGTATCATAAACATGAATTTTGCCTGATGAATTTCCTGCCGCGAGAAGATCTCCACTAGGTGAAAATTCTAATGCGGAGATTACAGCTAGAGATTTTGTAAGTTCTGTTTTTGGAGATAAATCGTTTCCATCAACGCTGTATACATGTACAACATTGCGATCATCTCCTACCGCTACAATGTTTCCGTTTGCTGTAATAGATGTTGGTGTGAAGTCCTTGGTTGCCACGGTATTCACGAGGCTACCTCCAGAGAAGATATCGATGCCGTTTGTAGTAGCAACATACAATTTGTCGTCCACAGCTGCTACTCCTTTAGGTTGACCATTCAACTTAGCTGCCTCACCAACGAAAGTGTTTTGAGGAACGTCAATAGTTCGTAAAGTATCATCCCAGGCAACACTGTAGGATTTATCTCCAGCGCTGGCCCAACTAGATACTTGATTGGTATGCGAAGAACCTTCAGTAGCCGAGCCAACACCAGTGCCGACATCCCAGGAGACGACTCGACCATCGAAACTACCTGTCCATAATGTTTGACCTTTCTCCGTGTGTGCTGATCCAATGGCCGTAATAGCTTTGCCATGTCCTTGGACAATCTTCGTTGGTTTATCCGTTCCTTCAGACAAATAATTTAGATCTCCAGCCAAGTTCAAACTGATGATCATTCCGTCGCTGCGAGAAGGCCAGACAACACCAACCTGGTGATCAGGAATGCTTACATTTCCTTCTCCACCAAATCTCCAAGTTTGAACAGCCTTACCAGCTTCGACATCCCATAGTTTGACGGTCTGGTCAGCGCTAGCTGTAACCAATCTCTTCGAGTCTTTCGCCCATGAGACACTGAATATACTTCCTGTATGCTCTCCCTCTCCAAAGCTTGCCTTGGTATCACCAGTCTTTCCGTCATATAATTGAATTTTGCGATCCGCTCCGACACTCACGAGGTGGTTTCCGTCCGGCGAAAATCCTACTCCGTAAATGTAACCTTTATGAAGCTCTCCCAACTTTGCATTGAATTTAAAAGGAGCTCCATGGAGGAACACCATGCTCATATCATCAGATCCAGTAGCTGCTCTGAGTGGCCTTTGCTGACGAATTGCAACTGAATTGATGACCGAAGTATGCCCAACAATTTCTCCCACGGTATTTCCACTATCTGCAGTTATGCAAGCTCCAAATCGTTCTCGACCATCTCCCACTGCAATGATACGTTGAGAATCTCCATCCCAAGCAATATCATTAATTCTGCCATTTATAATATGATAATCTCCCTTGACGTTGACTCCTTCTATCGAATCCCAGACCTTGACGCTTCCAGAGACATCACCACTGGCAATATAGTAACCGGAAGGAGAGAATCGAGCAACGGTGGTTTGAGTTGTGTGATTTGTGAATTGTTTACTTAATGAAGGATCATCGATATTACGAACGAAAACTGATTTACCAGACTAGAAATAAAGAGTCAGCACTTGTGTATTAGTACTTCAAGATATACACGTACGGCATAAGCAATACGCTCCCCCTTTGGATCACAACTTAGCTGTGTCGGACGGCCACGTTGAGTGTCTGGGGAAGCAGCAAGGATCTTGTCAATAGTGATAGACATCTTTCTCTAGCTCGACGTCAGTATCAAAAGGGTTGGTAAGTTTCCGGAATTGTCAATAGTGTTTGTAAAATCGAGGTATTCTACAAGGGAGGTTATGGTTTATTTAATGGTTTCAAGAACCTTGAGGACCACGATGAAGTAAGGCTGAGGGGCAGACATCAGTGGGGTTGGCCTTGCCGTTTTAGCTACCGTAAACTTAGATCTCAGCCACAATTAAATCTAGCAGGCTCCAGCCTTATGCACTCGTCTGGGCTTCACCAATGAATGTCATCAATAACGTCAAATGTTAGGCAACAGAGAATCAGATCTCTATAAAACGATGATACTATTCAGTTCCTCATCCCAAGTGAGTACTCATCACTTCTGGCTGAGCTTATCAAGGGATATATATTTCAATCATCTCAAGCTGATTCCAATTTCCTGACCTACTTTAATTTAAAAAGATCTTGCCAAACTCAAGGTACAAGAGTAGCAATTTAGATCTATACACAGAGAGATATCAGACAAGATGTTTGTGACATATGATCCGGACGGAGATCTGGTCCTACTTCTTACACGAGTGGTAGAGCTGGGAGACACAAATGAAGGAGAGAACCTGGGAGATTCGGCAAAGACAAACGCAGAATCACGAGACTACTCGGAGGAGGACGATTCAACGGATGAACCAAGCGCTAGCAGCGAAGATGTACATATGTTAGTCTCATCCAAGCACATGTGTCTTGCTTCTCCTGTATTCAAAGCCATGCTTCAACACAGCAATTTCAAAGAGGGCCGAGAACTAGCTTCTGCTGGCAAGATTGAAATTTCCTTGCCTGACGATGACCCTGACGCTTTTGCAATATTGATGTGCATTATTCATGGTCGGACAAGGAATGTTCCTCGTGAAATCGATTTAGATCTCTTATCGAGAATCTCTACCCTGGTTGATAAGTATCAGTTACATGAGGTAGTTGAAATTATGTCTGATAGATGGATATCATTGCTTGAAGCCGAGTTGCCAGAGGAATTTACCGACGATTTGCTTCCATGGCTTAGTATCTCTTGGGTATTTGAAAAGCCAAGTATCTTTAAAGAAGTTACTCGAATTGCAGAACGACAAAGTAATGGTAAGATTGGCGAAGACAGAGATGATATTCCAATACCAAATCGAGTTCTTGGTAAGATAGATTTTGCCCTTTCCCCTGAAGTTTTGAAGACATGACATGACTAACATTAGTCAAGATGCAATCCAGGAACGAAGATTGACTGCAATAGCCGATGCCTATTCCACGGTCGAAACAATACTCAATACCGGTAAACATCATTGCACCGCACCCCGTAAAGATTCCTTCGAATGTAGTGGCATGGTCCTTGGAACGCTCCTCCAGAGCTCTACCAAACTAGGCATATTTCCCGTGCCAGATCTCACTGACACCGATCTCACGTTCAACTATGTTGTTAACCAAATCCGCAAAGTGGAAGTGGTTGCTCTTTGCGATAAAATATCTCCATTCAAAGATTTTGAGTATCATCACTGGTCTACTCATGGTGTCAAACAGGCTATCGATACTGCACTGGCGAAACTTGAGAAGAGGCTATCTGGATTAAATATGGAGGATTTCAAGAAGGGGAAGAGAGTGCAGCCAGAGCTTACGCTATCAGCAAGAGTAAAGGCGAATAATTTGGACATGACACAGTTGTCGCTTACGCCTTCTTGATATCATAAATTTTAAGAGTTCTCTGAAGAAAGCTTCTAGGAACGAGAAGATATACTTAATTACTAATCATTTACCACACTTCACTTTCGTTCGTTGTCGCATTCTCTTGCTTCCACTTCTCAACGAATACAGCTTACCAAATGCTCAAACTAAACCAATTATCAGCAGTTCAAAGAATATGACCATAGTTTTTTCTCGACTTCGCAATCAATTTCCGTTATCTCACTCGACGCTTACAAGTAACGATGTCATATACACCACAACATCCTCGACTTTAGCTTCCTCGAAACTTATTGCTCTTTCGTATCAGATCAACAACTTTGCCGTCTTCGAAGAACCACAGAAGTCTTCATCTTATCCATATATACCATACTAGATCGGCGTCAAAGCTCGATTCTCTTCAATCTACAATTTTCTCGAATCTCTTATCCTCTTTTGTATTAACAATCTCCGATCCACATCAAACAGCAATCCCATTACGATGACATCAGACACCACCGACGTTTCAGAGAAGCTTGTCTTTGATACCAAAGGCGATGTTCTTCTTATCTTCACACGGCATCCTGAGGATAAAGAAGAAGGCGAAGACTCAATAAATGAGTCAACTTCGTTGAAGAGGAAAACGTATTCTTTCCTCTAAACCCTCTCTCGTTGATTAGAGCTGACGGTACCACCAGTCCCGATGATACCTCCAAGACCATCACTATGCTTGTTTCCTCGAAACATTTAATACTTGTATCGCCTGTCTTCGACGCAATGATTGGCGATGCTAGATTTAAAGAAGGGGCCGAGTTACTCGCGTGTGGAAAGGTTGAAATTAAGCTGCCTGATGACGATCCTGATGCATTCGCAATCGTAGCCAATGTCATTCACCATCGCAACAAAATGGTTCCCGAAAAAATCAGCTTTCAGTCGTTCGTAAAAGTAGCAATCGTTACAGAGAAATATCAAATATTTGATGCGATGCGGTGGGTTTCAAAAGAATGGTTCGAGAATTTGCCTTGCTCCATTCACAATAAATTCAGTAATCTATATGCGCTCATTTTCACGTCATTCGTCTTTGGCAACGCCTGTGTGTTTGAGAGGCAAACGCGGAGGGCAATCTTGCACTCTAAAGGTAATTTTGGTGCTAATATGAAGGATGACTATTACTTTCGCCCCTCAATCATCAGTAAGTTTAGCAAGATCTAACTAACGCACTATCGACTAACTTGATACCAGATGCAATCAAGGCAGCCCGTACGCAAGCTTTGTCTGATGTATTTGATGCGCTCAACAGTTTCATCAAGCGAGGAACTGAGCCCCTACCACATTGCGACGACCGACACGATATATGCGGGATTATGACTACCGGCTCTTTTCTAAGAAGTGTCAATGTTGATATAGGTTGGCCACTTCCTCCTGCACCATATACCGGAACCAATCTCTTCAATCTTTACAAATGTGTCTCCAAACTCAGTATTCAAACTTTGTGTGCAGAAGGAAGGAAATTCAGTGAACAGGGAGGAACTTTAGTGCCTGGTCTAGGGTGCAAGAATCAGCAGATGTTCACAAACATGATTGAGGTGCAGATCAAGGAGCTCGAAAGAAAAATTCTTGGTTTGGATATCAAAAAATTCCAACAGAAAGTCCCAGCGAAAGGGGATTTGATATTTTGTGACTAGCTCTTGACTTTAATAAACTGCGGCAAGAAGGTGGTGAAAAGAGCATTTGGATGGTGGAAATCGATACGATATGAATCTTCCCCTCGGTTCAACGAAATCCTGGTACCACATACACAGCATCTATCGCATGGGAACGAGTTGAGAGAAACATACAGCATCAGTATACATTCTATATTCACAAATAAAAGCTTGATCTATAGCGCCATAACACTACTACGACAGGATCAGCACGTTGCATAGAAGGGCAGGAGAGTCGAATGCATCACATAGCTTTGTACCAACTTTACAAATGCGGCTTTGAGAATCATCACTTCTACCTCACGAATCTTCATAGCTTTACCACGGAGCGATATTACTGGGAGCCATCATTGCAGATTATTCATATGGAAAACATTTCACGCATAACGCATCTTTACCGAAAAGTCTTTACTTCGTTCTATATTTTTTCCAGTTCATACGTCAGGTCAGAAAACGCAGCATATCTCCAAACACAGGAAGAACAATCTGAATCAGATTCGTCTCATATGAACTTATTCCGAAACATTTGCAATATCCTTACATACTTGCTTTCTATGCCCTTGACTGTATGCCGTTCTGGTGGCTTCGCGATGCTTTGCTCATCCGGTTATTAAGTATGCGATAGTAATACAATATCTTAAGTTAATTTTTCTCTCCTCCTGTTTCTTGAGGGCCTGAAACTTTATGATGTCGCCATGCTCGCCCATCCTTTGTCATTCTAACTCCCTCACACTAACTCGGGCTCCTCATTTGGTATCCTGAGATGCATGCATGTGTAACTTTATCAATATTCTAATATCCAGTCCAGGACTAGACGCCCATGACACGACGAAACTCACACACAGATCTCAGTCACCATGAAGCGACATTTCAGGCTATTGCATTTTCATCTTCAACTCATAATCTACAGCCTAGTAAAACCCCCCTCAGGAGGTTGCAGCCAATTCCTCTCATCATACACATTCTCCCCCTCGATAACATGAAACGTATAAATAATTCTCCCCTTTTCGCTCGTATTCCTCTCACTCTTATGCAACAAATTTCCATGAATAAGCACCAAATCTCCCGCTTTAACTTCACCCATTACATAACTGCCTTCCTTTTCCTCTCCCTCTTTTTCCCTCTTCTCTAAACCTCTCGGGAAAATCTCCCCCTCATTCTCCACAAACTCCGTCCCCCCACCATCTTTCCTCCTAACAAACCTCTTCCCCACCCCCTCCCACTTATGACTCCCAGGCCAAAAACTCAAACATCCATTTTCCCTCGTCGCATCTTCGAGCGCATACCAAAATCCCACTGCACTTGGTGGATCGGTATATAAAAATGTGGAATCTTGATGAGGGGGGACTGCGCCGCCAATTTCGGGGTTCTTGCAAATTATCATTGATTGCAAACATTTGGGTTCTTTGAAACCGAGGGATTGCGCGATGAGAGATGGAGAGTGAGTGGTATTTGGGGAGAGAAGCGCGGCGAAAGGGGGCGAGAGTGAATGGAGGGCGTGCCCGATTTTGTTTATGGAGAGGTGTTTGGGTTTAAGGAGTTCGCCTTTTGGGGAGAGTGCGTCTATTTTCTTGGGTGTTAGTAATCGATACCTAGTGAAGATTCGATTTAATCCAATAAGGTTGTATGAACCAGAAAAATATATGAAGTGAATAATTCATGATCCAAAACACGAGCAACCATACCTTCTTCAAAGAAAAATCGTATCTTATTGCCACTCTCCAAGAAATAGCTATCGCCAACATGTTCAACGTCATCTCCTTCCCCAGTACTAAATTTCGTCATAGGATGATCCTCCAGCGAGAAACTGTTCAACATGGAATGAGTTTCGGATAGTAAGGAGGAAACTGTTTCTTGGGAGAGAGCTCCTGGGATTATCAAATACCCATCTTTGTTGAAGGTGTCGAGCTGCTCCTTGGTGAGGCCTCTGGAAGCAGCAGGAGACGGCGATGTACGAGAGGGAGACATTTTTGCTTTGCTTTGCTTTGAATTGAAGGAATTGCTATTATTGAAAGAGTTGAAGATTTAATAGTAAAGCTAGATGTGGAGTTTAAGGAAATGGATTCTCTTATCGAATGACCCCTCACCCGATAAGCCTACCTGGGCTGAACTATGTCGGAATTGCCCGAACGGCTTGTTTGCTAGAGCATGCTTTCAAATAGTAAGTTTTTTGGTGTTTGCTTCCACAGCACTGGAAGCTGATAATTTGGGGGGAGCATGCATAAGTATATCAGGACAAAAGATTTGCAGAAATACACTTTCTAGTTCTGCGTTAGTGTGCTTGCAATTCAATTCAAAAATCACAAAATATCTCATGGTCCTATCAATCATGTTTCTTAATTTGATGAGGACTTTTCGAGGGTAGGTTATGTGAAGAAAAAAAAAAGGACTGAGGTTGTATATAGACAAAAAGTAGATTGGTGACTGAGGGGTTCGAACCCTCGCATCTCTCGATAATGGTGAATTCTACTTCTAGTGAAGTGTCTTAAAACCATCGCCTTAGACCACTCGGCCAAATCACCTGTCTGTTGCTGTGGATTCTGACGGACAATTAATAATAAAACTAATGCAACTTTGTAATAAGTAATTTCCTGCTTAACCTCGTTCAAAAAATAATTTAATTTAGTGATGATAGCTATCTCACTTAGACATTTCTGCCCCTTCAAAAATCTCCTTTTCATCCATTGATTCTCTTACAGATTCTCAACTTTTCCGAAAGCTCGAGCGAAATGTTTCGATGCGGGGCAACATATGGGCGGGGCAAAAGAGGGACCAGTGTTGAAGCACCCCGTTGATATTACAATCATTACTACTATCCCAATCTTAAGGTCGAGGATTTTCCTGTTCTGTGTGAGCTAGATAGGACTTCGATATTCAAATTGTTGCTATCTTCATTAATTCTATCCACCCGCTTATGGGCACCTCACGGAGAATACCATCTATCTGGTATTTCAAGAAGAAGTCATATATACATATACTCAAGCTTCATAGATGATATAGTTATCACTTGAAAATTACATCCGTTCTCTCGGAACCAATTTGATTCCCTCGATCGGCATAGTAGCATTGATTGAACTGGAAAGACATTCTTTCGAAGGTTCGAAGATCCATTAAGACAAGCCTTAGGGCAAACTGGCCCTCAGCTAGTTCTGAAGCATACCTGAGGTCGTGAAAGAAGATTGCTGCAATCGAGTTATCATCTGGAGTCTCAAAGCACACTTGCTTGAACTTCTCGTAAGTTTCCTCGTACACTCTACTTTGTGTCCTGTATGCTTCAGTATGGATCACACCACGCCTTTCTTCGTTGTTTACGTGGCTGTCTTCAGAATATGATTCTCCTTGAGGGATGAAGCCGTTCACGAATTCATGAATCATTCTTTGAAAGATCTGAATTTTGGGCTCGCTATATTTCTTTGATCATTGGCGGAAATTTGCACTCCGCTGTTGAAGCTAGCATAATCTCGAAGTCGGAGTAGCTCAAGACAAAGAGAAAGTTCTTTAAGAAAAAATGTAGAAGAAGAAATACTTTCTAGAATATCAGTTATATTTCCGATTGGTTTGATCTTGAATGGTATCTAGTATTGTGGTGATGCCATGTTCGAGATGGCCATTGACTCCTCAGTGGGTTAACTGTAAAGTGAGTGATACTTGATTATTGGGTGTATGTTATTACGTAGTCATCATGTTTGCTACAATGCATAAGAAGAAGCATAAGAAAAGGCTTCTCTAACCTATGTCGCTTGGGAATTGGAATATAAAATACTTCCTGGATGCAAATATAGCATAAACATAAACTGCGATTTCCATTTACTTAAGCTGCGGTGTTCACCGGATCACAGTCCTTGTTGCCTTCCACTTGTCACTGGAGATGGTATTGTTGGTATTCATTCGTGGGACATCTCCTCATTGCGTCTATTCAGTCGGCGAAATTTGATAGTATGTATTCTTCTCCCCTTACCTACAACCCTTGATGCTTTAAGATCAGCTCTAACATCAACTAGGCTCTTTACATAGGTACTTGGATGGTCTATTTTGCTCTACGCTTCGTAAAGCTTTCTCTCTTTCTTATGTACCTTGAGATATTTGTAGGATTACAATGGATGAGAATCTGTGTGTACATTGGTGCTACGCTTTCTTCCCTATTTTATCTCGCTATTACGGTCGTCCTATTTTATCTGGCGACGCCTTTTAATGACGAGACATGGAAATCACATATAGTCTCAGCCCGCACTCTCAAAGCGATTACCTTTTCCGTTCCCACGGCCGCTGTGGGGTTGGCGATTGATGTTCATTGCCGTTGTTCGATTGCATCTACCAATGCGGAAGTGAATACCTGCTATGATGATGTTTAGTGTGGGATTACTGTGAGTGTAGATCTACTCTTCCGGATTCGATCCTTGACATATGAGTAATAATAGCGCCTGCATGGGATCTGCGTTGAGCATATGTTACCGGGTGCGGTTTAATCGAACGGATGATATGGGTTGGAATCTTCTCAATTGCAATTTAGTATTGTAGGTATCTTCTTTCTATCCGAAAACTTTCGCTATAGAAGACGAAGCTAACAGGGAAAAAGTAATTTCGACCTAGATATCGGCATTATGTTATGCTGTTTCCTGCCCATGCGTCTATTTCTCCGCACATACCGATACACCTTTTCAAGTGTAGCTGTCGCTCTCGCATTTTTTCTACACCGTAGATTAGAACTACCGGGGTCGGGCGCTCACATCACGGATTTTACAGATGAATCAAAACAAGAACCTGCTATTACTAGACCAGCACCGACAAAAGCTCTGGGTCGTAATCTTTATCCAAATCTTGATGTAACGAGCTCTTCAGATTTTGAAGGTAGTGGCTTGAGTAGTAAATGTTGTAATGGCATGACCACGCAACCGGCTGGCGAAAATGCTTTCCCCATCGCTACTCATGAGCTTCGCCACTAGTCTTGAAATTGATGTTCGAATGAGCAAAGAGGAGAGCAAAGTTGAGGCAGGATATTTAACATTGACGGAGGGAGATAGATAGTTAAATGAATATTAAGCCTGTTCTGAATGGCAAGGATGAGGTTAACATGAGAAGAAAAAGAAAACAGAATTTGTGTTCATTTACAATATGCTTTTAAACGTTATTCTGCGAGAGCAAAGTGGGCTTGTTAGGACGTAAAGTTTTTGCCTTGGAAGAAAATACATCTTTAATTTGGATATTTATAGGCACAGAAGTATCGTGATTCATAATATTTGTAGAGATTAACAGAGAATGGTGAAAAGCCATGTAAGAATAGGAGAAAACAATGCTGACTGCCCACTATGACCGTTGCCCACCAACTTTGAAGTGACTGTCCTTCCACCTGATACCGACACGAATAAAGCGGGTTTCCTCAACGAAAGTCCTTTACATAACATCAAAAATTTCCGAAATCCATTCTCATACAACCAGAATCCCTCAATATGACACCAATAGGAAATTGAGACGATAACGACATCTAAGAAAAAAAAAGGCATCAACCTCTTCTTCTACTAATCGATACCCCCAAACCTACTTTCTTTGGATAAAGGCAGAGCGAATGAAGCAAAGAGATCATGGCTGTGAAAGAGAGCGGCGATTTGCAGAAGTACCGGGGTCAAAAGGAGCCGCGTTGCGAAGTGTTATGTAATGAAAGGGTAGGTAATCCTTTTCACAGGGTTCGTAAAAACTAGGGGAGCACGAAGAAGTTTATGAGGGTGAGATTGTCGCAACAACGATGCTGCTGCGAGATAGGGATAGGAACACAGTCCAATTCTTTAACCTGATGCGGGTGGGACGGTAAATCGTGATGTCGCGCTCTTTGCAATAAGTTGTTGTTGTGCAAGAGACGTCCTCCGTCTATGGCCCATTCTCAGTGGAATTAAATAGAGAATGAGTAACAAAAAGCTTCCTGCTAGAGACTAACTCAGTCACCCGCTCTTCTCCAAAAATCGCTATCGTAATCAATGTCATAATTATCGACGCTATAATTATCATCATCATCATCATCATCATCATAATAATCATCATCGTCCTGAGGAGGATCAAGCCATTGATAAACGTCGTTGGGATCGTTCTCCGATTTTGGGTTTTCCGTAGTTTTGATTGTCCATCCGTGATTCATCATTTCCCTCCTGATATAATCACCCGGTCCCTCCTCATACAAGTTGACAGTAATGTTTTGTAGGGACGGAATGGCTCTGAAGTGAGAATTAACCAAAGCCAAAGCCTCCGCAACAATATTGAGATTGTCAAGTGCATCGAGCCTAGTTTGCCAAGCATTGGTGCTTTCTAAATTGGTTTCAAGTGTAATCAAACTGGTACAGTCGTTTTGAATTTTCAACAAGCCCTGAGAGTCGTTGACTTCAAGCTCAATATTTGAGGGTTCAAGATCGTAGAATGCGGGGAAGGTGATAGCAATACTTCGTATAGAGCTGGCATTAATATGACCAATCTTATTGAGAAAACCCTGAGCATTCCACAGGTCGAATTCGAAGATATTCTGCGCGTAAAATACTGACGTGGCTTCGCCGTGGATAGTCCTACAAGTGAAAAGTAGGCTCTGCGTCAGGTCACTGGGTAGGAATCGCAGCTGGGAGTCTATCTCGATAGAGGATTCACACACCAAGAGCTCCTCATATATCTTGTTGCGAAGCTCCCTGGGGAGGCTGAGAATGTTGGTTGTCATTTCAGAAGCGGTAGCGGTGTGCGCTTGAGGCCTCCTGCGCTCACTGTGACACGCAATCGATATTCTTTTTCTCGCAAGCTGTCAATTGCAGACGCGCTGTAGAGTCGACTGATACCAGATGATTTGTTGGGAAGTTGATTTCCAGGTCAGAGTTGAGAAGAAAACCACCCCATTACATTTCTACCGCTTCAGAAAACAAACAGGCAGTCAACGTTACATCAGCCACAAGCCTCACTTCTTGTACAACCTCATCCTGTACAACCAACCCGATTCGTCTGAATTCATTAGCTTATCTATCCTAATGACCTATCCATCCTTGTATCATCACACAACCTTATGGTTACCATTCAAGGCACACGTTAACAAGTACTGAGTAACACTTTCCATGCATTAACCCGTAACCTCGGGATCTCCCTTTACCTCCTTTCTCTATCTGCCCCCAGTTATCGTGATCGCAAGCCCGCAAGCCAGGAGAAGAAAACTTGTATCCCATTCCGTGGCTGTGAAATCGTCTAACCTACCTATGTGCACATTTCTTAGAGATGAGTGAAGAGAGCCGAGGAGCAGATACTTGTGCTAATTTGTAAAAATGTAAGAGATGCTAATTACTAAAAGGAAAGGCCGAGGCTATCTGCCCATCAAGCCAGATGTACCAATGATTGGCCTCTAATCTCTTGAAAACCTCAGTATGGTAACCTTATATGACGAGCGACGAGTAACTGCATATGTCAGTGAGCTTCTCAATAGGCTTCGGCGCCATCATGGATCCAAGGCATGAGCTAATGCAAGGAACTGAGATATAATTAAGATGAGAAGCATGCTTTCATTGGCCTAACTCCTAATTTATAACCATCAATTCGTATTAATCCAACCAAATCCAGTCCATCAGTCGTATACGCTTAGATTCATACAGCCGCTCTCAAAATGCTCAAATGCGATCCACCCAAATCAAGAGACCTTGGGAAGTCTTTTTACAAACATTCCATGTTGTTGCCAAAAGTATAGATACCGAGAGAATTAAAACCGAAACGTCATAGACATGTCAATGTATCACGAGTTTGTTGCAGAGTTGCCCGAAGTAGAATTATGCGGAAATTCCTCCGGAGCGCTCACTTGGTATGAGTTCGTAGCCATCTTCAGGGGCGAGGGCAAATGCAGAGATGGCAATACCTGCAGCGGACGCAATTGAGAGACACCAACTAATAGTGCAGAAAATCCATCCTTTGTCCAACTTCCAGCCCGGGAAGAATTGTTCATCATGGTCATATAGATATGCCTACTAACAGTCAGTATCATCTCGTCTCTCGTCCATTAATTTCCAAAACAAGCACAACATACCACAATACTCATACTAGCTGCTTGAACTATACCCACCAAGACCAGCAAGAAAGCTAGTATTTTCCAGCCCGTTTCTCTCTTCTGCTTGCCACCGAATAAGACAACTACATATGCCACCAATGTAACCAACTCTACCACAGCCGCAAAAGACATGAGAAATCCTACGGATCGCCACATGGAACAGAATCCTCTATCTGGCCCTGCACAATCTTCCGATGTAGGGAAATGAGAAGAGTGGCCTGTGAGCGAACTATAGCTGCGATGAAGTCCTATCGATTTCGTTACATGATTACCGTTCGGTGTCGTTACATCCCATGTAATCCAATCAGGTATGAAGATCGACACAAAAGTCATTGTTGTCGCTATACAACTCAAATGATCAGCTATTGTACTATGGTGCTTTGGCAGAAGATGGCGAAATCAACTCAGAGGCTAGATTCTGGTCAAGATAACTGCCATACTACCGACAAATATGAATGATGCAGAGAATAACATACCAGCGATAAACACTGCGAGAGCGACACTGTAAACATAAACCCTCGTCATGGTGCTGTAAATATACCCAAGATTACTTTCGCAAACTTCCTAAATTTCCACCTCTCCTTCGATCCAAATATCTGTTCCCGTCTCGCCTTCAGGTACTTGATATCGAAGGATCAGTTTTTCTCTTGAAGAGATAAAAAGATAAGAGACGACGAAAGTCTCTAAAGAAAAGAAATTGGGAATGAGGGGTTCGAGTCGTTGTAATTGAATCAATATGGGTCTTCGATTGAAGGTTGCGTAGTAGACCTATGCATGCAAAGCACAAACCTGTTGGCCTGGCCTGCCTAATCGAGTGATTCGCTGATATTAAATAAAGCTTCCTCCAAGTTATCTATCACCCAAACATTCAACAAATGGCGGTGAACGTTTATTATTTCGGAGAGAGATCCGGTTCCTTCAATTATAATTACCTATATCACGTCTCAAAATTTCAAGTAGATAGAGAGATGATTTCTGTGCATGTTTGAAGTGATGAGATTCTTTAACTTTAGGAAAGGTGGGAGGAAATGTCCAAACTTGTCATCATGATTAACTTTATTAGTTAGACTCTAAAGAGTGGAGTGGAATGTCGAAATGACGTTAATGGGGGGCTTCGGAAAATTCGACAGATTTTAATCACGAGGACTGATTTAGATATGGCTGCATACAATTGCATACAAGGTACAGTAAGTAGTATCACATTATCACTAGGTAGGTACTGATAAGAAGCAACAGTGTATGAGAATTGTTATATTATTGGTGATAAAAGAACAATTGGCATTTGATGCCATGCCATGTCTTTCATTTGGGTATCTCAATTAACAATATCAAGGTTGATTTGGATATCGGAGAAAATGTAACCACTGAACAGCCACCACCATGTATTATCTGCTCAGTCATCCCTGATTAGCCATCCGAAAAGAAATCACAAAACCGACTTGGACGTTTCCATGACCTCCAACTGGGTTATCGAATATGCAATTGATGTTTGTAGTTTGTAGGCAAGAAACATTGAAGCGATTTGTAAGTCTTGCACCCACATCGCTTCTCAAACCATCCTCTTGAACAACCATCATAATGAGAGGTAACATGTGATCAATACCACTCACTCAATATTGGATCCCGTCCTCACTCACTGTCCTCACTTTCGCTGCTGCTCGACCCGTCTTCACTGGATGAATCCTCATCATCACTTCCCGAACTAGATGAGCTGCTTGATGAAATGGAAGATGTATTGTCTTTGTTGTGACCATCCACCATTGACTCATCATCGGAGCTGCTATCATCAGAATCACTACTTGAATCTGAGTCAGAAGAGCTTGAATCATCAGCGGCAAGTGTACGTTGCTTTCTTTTCCTCCCGATCTTCTGCGGGGTTAGGTCATTCAATCGCAACCTCTTTTCTCCGTCCGTTGCTACAGATTCTGTTCCCGTGGCTTGCGTATCCGTTGTCTCTTCGGAAGACGAGGAGCCCAATTCAGCAAGAATTTGTTCGGCTCTCATTCTTTTGGCCATTCTGGGAGCCATTGCTGCGTCCGACAATCCCATAATTACACCTTCTTCATACCCCATTCGCGACGATGCCCCACCGGCAGTCATTGATGCAACATATTCGTTCATAGCAAGATCATACTCTCGCTGTCTTTTGCTACTGTCTGCCATGGTTGCTGGAAATCCAGAAGCGTCAGACTCTCGATCTTTCACCTTAATAGCTAATGCTTCGTCTCGAAGTCTTTTTCTGACGCCTCCTTGCAAACCTCTGACGTACTCGTAGAGAAGATGGACGTGATCGGAAGGGACGACCTCAACGTTAAAAGCGTGCTTCAATAGGTGATTTTGGTGATTTTTGTTGAACTTCCACGTCTCCTTCGATTCGTGATACTGTCTTAAATACGCTAAGAATGGACGTGGGGCGGCAGTTGGTTTGGAGACTTTCGACTTCTTCACAGACTTCTGAGGCTTCGAATCCTTCTCAGTGGTACCATTTTCGGGTTTGGCTTCCAATTTTGTCTTCTTGACTCTTTTCACCCTTCGTTCCTTTTCTGGGAGTGTGGTATCAAACTGTTCCTCGACTATAGGTGGTGCAGGTGTTTCAAAAGCTTGACTCGTAGAAGGACCGTAGAAAAAGTCGTCTTGTGCTTTTTGATCGGCCACCCAACCTAAGTATAACTGTTTTATACTATCTCCATCTTGTGATTTTGTTTCCGGGGTGAATGTTACTGATTTTTTTAGTGCAGATTTTCTGGGTGTAGTAATAATTGAATCGGGAACGACCGATCGTTGTGGTTCAGAAGCAGGAAGATGAGAGTCGAGATTCTTCGCCTTTTTCGCAGAGGTTTCGTGCTCGGACTCGATGTCTTCTCTTGGTCTTTTCTTATTTGCTATCTCGATTTCTTTAAGAGGTTCGGTAATTGAGGCTTGAGTACTTGAATCTGAGGAATTTGGGGCCGATTTCAACTTTAAGCCTAATCGTTTCCATGAGGGGATTCGTGGCGCCCCTCCACTCGCGGAAGCTGAAGGTATCATGGCAAAGAACTTAGGAAATATAAGAATCTACCAGCCTATAGACACATGAACTCAATCTATGCTTCGTAAGGCAAGCCTTGATATTTGACAAAAAGTACAAAAAATTGACGCTCAGATTGATGTTGATGTGCAGGACCGCGAAGTAACTTTTTTTCTCTTGATAAGAATTCCCGCCGCTTTAATACCCGGCGCTAAACTATTTTGAACGATAGTCCAGGCTTCAAGCTTCCGCGTGTAAAGGTTAGATACCAATAGCTACTGTACATGACAACTTTGAAGCATCATAATTTCTTCCACGTCTTTATTTCTCACCTAAACAACCACGATACCTGTTGATTCCAATTTACAAGTAGCCATTGTCCTGAAATACCCCATCCTTCAAATTCAAATACCAAGTCGACTTCTTCAAAATGTCGGGTATGTTTGTTCTCGCGCGCCCACCTCTTGACAAGCTCCTCAAGAAGCTCAATAAGCTTGAACTAACAATCCACAATAGGTAGCGCAGGTTACGACAGACATATCACGATCTTCTCTGATCAAGGAAGATTATACCAAGTCGGTACGCAGATCCAGACGCAAATAGAACCGTTAAAGCCATGGGATTCGTAGGATCTCAGCTTTATTGATCTATCACGACCCCAATCCAACATAACAGCATGCAATGACATTATACTAACTGCTCTTGCGAGAATAGAGTATGCCTTTAAAGCTATCACCGCTGCGAACATCATGTCTGTAGGCATTCGAGGAAAGGATTGTGCCGTTGTTCTGTCTCAAAAGAAGGTTCCCGTACGACACACTGATCCAGATTCTATTTCAAGTTCAATACTAATACAATGGTGCTCCACATAGGATAAGCTCATTGATCCATCATCCGTCTCCCACATCTTTCAATTGTCACCATCTGTAGGATGCGTCATGACAGGTTCTATCGCAGATGCCAGAGCCTCTGTTCAAAGAGCTATTGGCGAGGCTGCCGAATTCAGATACAAGTTTGGATACGAGATGCCGTGTGATGCCCTGGCAAAGAGGATCGCCAATATCAGCCAAGTCTATACCCAAAGAGTAAGCTTACTTAATGAAACCTTTGTTGAATTGTTGGATGATAATGTATCTCTATTCATCTTGCTAACTTGATATTGTTTTTTAGGCATACATGAGACCGTATGGTGTTGCAACCACGTTAATATCGTTGGATTCTGAATTTGGTCCTCAACTGTACAAATGTGACCCAGCTGGCTACTACACTGGTTACAAAGGAACAGCTTCGGGTCCAAAGCAACAGGAGGCGTTCAATCACCTGGAGAAAAAGCTCAAGAACAAGGATTGTGCAGAAGGCAGCTGGGAAGATGTAGTAGAATTAGGCATCACAACTTTGAGCACAGTTCTCAGCGTCGATTTCAAGAAAGGAGAATTGGAGATTGGTATTGTTGGGGGGCCAAGAAAGGATGGAAAGGAGGGTACAGATCCGGGCTTCAGGGCTTTGACTGAAGAGGAGATCGATGAGAGGTTACAGGCAATCGCAGAAAAAGACTAGTTGCCGATCATGAGTAAAGAGATGAGGCAAGATATCCAGATGAGGCAACTATGAAATACGTTCGGTAAATCCGGCGAATGACTGATCAAGAAATACTATTGCTATGAAATTCAATTTATGATACCAATCTGCATTTGATACTGAGCAATGGTAGGCGAGAAAGCCACATATCTTTTGTCGTCTCGTTAATTTTGGTGCAACATGTGTACACCGCAGGAAAAAAGCAACGAAACGGAAACATAGCCATATTGTGGCTTGACCACTGCTGGACTGAATAATAGACGACCCATACCTTCGGTGACAGTGTCATGATAGTCTCGGATGATCTGACTAGATCCAGGAGAACATCACTTTACTGCAGCATCAATGATCTAGCATTACGCAGCCCTATCCGGAAATATAGTTTTGGGATTGATCGAATCATCAATCACCTCGCATCTCAAACAAAATACAAGACAGGGAATAGGAATTATTGAGTATTGAGGATCCCAAAAGAGTAGTGGGGTGGAGTCCCCAAATGGGTCTATTGGAGTTTTCCAGTTACGGATATCGAATATTGAGATGCGGTGATAGGAGTATCTCCCAAAGAAATCACATCTTGGTACTGGGTTAAGATCGTATGGCCCCCAGATGATCTACTGTAGTCTGTGTTCAGGAGCTAGGAAATTCTCCTGGGTAAGTGTATAGAATAGTATGGTGTGGTATGTAATAATACATATGCGTCGATATGGTTGGTACCTGGCGCAGTCACCGCTTGTCCAATGTGAGTGAGATGCTTTCTACAACTTCAGCTATAGCGATATTATGATCTGGATCCAAGGTCTCCCATTGGTTGAAAAATTCGATGGCAATACACATTTGAGCCTTGAACTGACATGGTTTTTGCTCTGATGGCTTTTTTGTAAGATTATGAGTGGATTAGATGATTTGACGGGTCAAAACCTAGTGAAGGCTGAATATTTTATCCTTGTTCCCACGCGAGCGAACAGGTACCGAGGTGTAGCATCAATCTTTTTAGCTCATTTTTTACTTTCATTCCTTTACCAAGCAAACTCAAAAGGAATCCCAAATCATTATCCACATACCACGCATACGGAAGTCACATAGATAGATTTGATTGCACATCACACAGGGGACCCATATCAATTACCCACAATCTACCTCTCATCTAATCCTCCCATCATCCTCCACCACTCGTTCCCACGTTTCAATCCCTACGCTCTTCCTCCAAGAACCTAAGATACACCCATTACACAATACTATTCCAAAACCTCTCTCGAACCATCTAATCCGAACCCTTGGACATATCGCAAATCGCTGCCGTCATGCATATCCTGAGAAATACCACAATAGCTTAGTACCCTTGCATCCTTACATCCTTACAGCTCTGTAGGGTTTAAACTAGCTTTGAGCTCGTCACTCCCGTATCATTAGCATCGGACTTGGTTGTGGAGCACAAATGGCTTTCTATACAGTGAGAGTAACTCAATGGTATCTAATATTTCCAATGGAATCAAAGAATTGGCTTTGTCTGGCTGAGGTATCCTCCCGTTAGCCAGCCACGTTGAGACTCAAAGTGGATGATCAATTTTCAGAGTCAACGTCTTATCTAGTCAACTATGATTTGAAAAGCTTCATAAACGGCCGAGATGGCTTCATCTTTCCAAGACATCAACGGCACAGTCTTTCATTCAGTTCCTCATTGTCTCCCGTCTCCACTTCATACCAGTTAGCCAGCCATTCTAGTGTCCATTCTCCCGTTATTTGAAGTTGCCGCAGTTTCAAACACTCAAACCTACATACACAATGGCCGATGGATGTAAGTCATTTATGTTCCTACCACACAAGACTGTTACTTGTGCTCGTCCCTTCAGTGCATTCGGGACGGATGAGACTCAATTGACTTTAATGACTTACACATTCACTAGTGAACGATCAAAGAACTGCTCGGGTAGCAGATCTTCTCTCCGACTTCCGCACTCTTCAATACTACATCGCTGCTGCTCCTACCGACCCGTCAAACATGGATGATTACTACACTGAAGGATATGCCGCTCTTCGTCAATGCTCCTTAGATGGCCAGCATATCCTAAACTGTGCTGCTGAAACTCGAGTCCCACGAGTTCGCGGTGGTGCAGATGAGCAATCTAAAGCAGAATTGCAACAGTATGTCTGTCCCTACCATCAAACGGCACGATTGGGTCTTTCACGATTTTCCAATACTAACAGTGAGAAGGGTACTCCTGGATGCGTTTTCTCGCCGTCACGAGGCTCAAAAGATCTACCTTCGCCAAGGTGCGGCACAGCGCTGGATCAGTTACAGAGATCAAGTGTTACAGGGCCAGAGACCTCATACCGGGCACACGGATCAATTGAACGCATGCGATGTGCAGCTCCGAGCAGTAGGTCAAAGGGTTTTTTTTTCATTCAATTCTCCACTCCGAGCTTCCGAGCCGCTCCCCACTTCCGGTTCTTGTGCGAACGAGCAAGGATGCTGCCAACTTTTGATCACTTGGGATTATTGAATTTTACGCGTACTGATTTGGGAAATAGGAATTGGTATCAATCACAGATGAGGCCATCTACTCGGATCTAAGGTCGTCCGATTATGGCATGGGGCGCTGGACGCAAGAAGATCCGAGCTTGAGACATGTACAGAGATGGGTTAGGGCTAGACGTTAAGCTGTCAGTGTTCGGAATTGAAACACGTGGACGGGAAGAGGAGATGTGACTGCCGAGGTTGAGTCGGGAGAGGAGGGACGGGGTGAATCGGAGGGAAGGAGGGCTGTAATACTATTGTACACGAAGTTGGATTTGGTAATGTTTGATGGCTCTTATCGAATTGGGATTGTTTGGGCGATTGGATTGGATTGGCATGGCATGGCTTGGAATTTCATTACACTCAAAATGGTTGGCGGTAGGCATGGAATGGCGCACACATCAGTTTTCCCCTGGCCCTGGCGGTTAGGTTTTCTTTGGCTAGTTCCTTAATCATTATACGAGATTAGACGAGGGGTAGTTCCGGTTTAGAGCGTAGAGCTGTGCTAGGGTGTCTAAAGTTAACTTATAAATGTAGAATCAAGAAATTGAGACATGTCGAATCTTTATGTGAAATTAGTGACATTGGCCTATTCAAACTCGCTAGTATCCAATATAATGGATCCTACTATGCTCTTTACATCAGTTTGTAAGCAAAGAGAATATAACAGCCTCGTACGGCGGCAAAATCAAATATGTATACAACTTCTAGAAACCTCACATGATTGACTCCTTCCATATGATCCTTCCTCGATATCAATTATCGAATATCAAATCCCCCACTCCCGAAAATGTGATCCAAAAATAACTCCCAAGGAAGGCTCATCCCGTCTTACTATGGACACAGAGCGCAATGCCACATAACGACAAGATCATGCCAATCCAGGTATCTATCAATATATTAGCTCTCGTACTCGGGGTCCAAGCCGCATATCTTGACTATTTACTCCGATGCACAGTATTGATGGGGAAAGGATGTAAGGGAAAGTAACGAGGGGAATTACCGCGACTGATTACTTTTCTTTCCACCCACCACTCTCCTAAGACTGTGAAGAGGAAAGCCAGAGAATTTGTGATGGGGACTGTTAGGGAGAGTTCTACATATATCGTTAGCATTATCTACGTCATCACTATAGGTACTCATATCACGCTTCTCCCCATCGTTTCTCTTTAAGGATCGACACGAACGAAAAAAAGAATCCCAAACTCACCAGCCTGGCCGATCAACAAGAAAAACCAAATGCTCCCGGTCAAATTGATCACCAACGGAATGGCATATCTAGGGTTTCTCAAAAGATCCACGACTCCGAAGAAGGCGCCATATAGCTTAGATTTGACGAAAGATTTGGTAACCGACGGGGATGAGAGAATGGGGTGAGACGGCGGTTGGTGAGTTCGCGCGGCGGCTCGGATGAATGGGGTTGTGAAGCCCCAGGCGACACCGATGAGGAGGAAGCCGATGATGTAGCGGAAGATTGATGGAGCGGAAGTGTCTGGTGGGGTGGAGGTCACTGGGTCGGACAAAAGTGTGGGGATAGGAGAGGGTGCGATGGAATACATGATGTGATGATGTGTGATGGATTGAGGTAAGGGTGGAGGTAGGTGGGCGATTGGTAGGGAGTGACGAGTGGAGAGGCTGGTCGGGGGATTTTTAGGTTGTAATTGAAAGTGTGATGAAAGAGAGTTGTACAGATCTGTAGTAGATTTATTATTTCTTGATGATGTATACCAGTAGATCTACAGAGGATAAGATAAGAAAGGTAAAAATCTAGTAGGTACCCAGATGAGTAACGCCCTGGTCGGTATTCGGGGATTAGGTAACCGAAGGAAGCGGCGGTTAATTACCAATTACGAGCAACAGCCTTGCCGCAAGTTGCCGGATGGATAAGATTGTTCATCAATGACAACCTTAGCAAACAAACAAACAAACAAACAAACAAACAACGTGAACCTTGATACCGGTACGTACGATGAAAATTATTCGGCCTCATCATTTGATAATTAAGACGAGACCATTATTGGGTGTTATAGATCTGAGAAGAGAGCTAGAATCTCGGTACCTGCATCACCAGACTCCACCATCTCAAATGATTTTCCGATCGATAACACCATCATTTCGCCATCATCGGACATTTTGGTAGAGTTTGAGTGATAGTCACTCCAGCCACGCTCATTAGCCACTCGCGACGAGAATGTTCGTGACGCTGGCCACAGATGAAGGATGGATGCATATGGATGATTTCTATTTTTATTCCTTTTTTTTTTCTCGGTCGATGGATTGGATACCTGGATCGTAAGGGAATAAGGGAAAGCTTCGAACAGGGATTCTATTTTATCCATCGTACAAAGAAAGGCATCCTCCGTAGAAGAGGTGATTCTCAACAGGGATTGAATTATGTACATACAAACATTATTAAACCTAGGTAAGGTTAGGTAAGGTCCCGATTTTCGTCATCAGCGTAAGATGGACGATAATACGATATGATATGATATGATATCTATATCTGATTCCTGGGTAGATGGGCATGGGCATGGGAATGGGAGAAGAGTGAGGATTGGCAGAGTGTGATATCAAAACGACGATAATATGTAGCTATAGCTAGTAGCTGATCAAGCAATGTAAACAAAAACAAAAACATGTCAAATGTCATTCATGACTCTAGTCGTAGCTAGCTAGCTAATAACTACTTGCCTTGCTCACATATACACACATCCAATTGAATACATACACCTGCATCATCTGTATTCAATTCGACTCCATGACTAAAGCCAAGTTTCTTTCTTTCTTTCTTTCTTTCTTTCTGAAAAAATCAATCCCTTGCTACACAAAGTAACGAGGGTATCCATTACAAGGATAACACCAGCCTTCACCATTCTTTCTCCACGATTTCAGCCACTCCCTTTAACACTTTCTCACGCCTTGCACACAGATGAGAGGTAACATTTTGAACAACTTTCGAATTAATCCACCCTAGACCCGCTTCATTCCAATCAAAACGGATCCGATTTCTCTTTTCTCAAATCAATTCTTGAATATTTCTAGAGTGTCAGCCCTTTTATGATTTATGCTGCATGGAACGGTCTGAGATGCGAGGGTTCTAACGCGATTTCGTACCTACTCGGCGTTCGACTTTGGAATATCAGTTGAGGATTTCCCAAATACAATGCTCAGCGAGAGCTGGTGAGGGAAGAAAGAAAGAAAGAAAGAAAGATAGAACGAAAGAACTTGGAAGTTATCATACACACTCGAGACCGAGATCAACTTTACAACCAGGAGAACACAACCTCACCCACGACCTCGACCTCGAGAATTATCATATAATAAATCATCATTGGATGATAACATAGTCTTACTCTCTTTTAAGCATTAATAATACCTTACTCTCTTTCTTCATCATGGCAACGAAACTCAAATTGGCGGGCATGCATACCGCTGGAATCTTCTCGGATATGACGGTTGATGGTCCAGTAATTGGTACTCTGGTTGTTATCGTTGATCGAGCCAAGAATTTACCAAACAGAAAGACAATTGGAAAACAAGATCCTTATTGTGCAGCTCGTCTGGGGAAGGAAGCAAAAAAAACGGAGACAGATAAGAGAGGTGGACAAACCCCTCGATGGTAAGTGCTCAATGAGGAGCTTATGTCTACTTCATTACTGACGAGGCTATCTAGGGATCAAGAGCTACGATTTACTGTTCACGATTCGCCGGATTACTATCAATTGAAGGTCTCAGTATTTAATGACGACAAGAGAACAGATTTGATAGGAGAGACTTGGGTAAACTTACAAGATGTCATTGTTGCAGGAGGGGGACAAAGTGATATATGGCATAACTTAAACTTCAAGGGGAAATATGCGGGAGAGATTAGGGTCGAGATCACATATTATGATAAAAGACCCAAACCAGAGAAACCAGAGAAGAAGGAACCCAAACAGAATTCATCGACAATTACTCCATCTACATCTGTGCAATCGATAACGGAGTTCGGAAGCGTGAGTGGAAGTGGGAGCTCGAGAGAAGGAGTCGGTGGGCCAAGACAATTAGGGGTGAAACCAATTGTTAAGAGGCGGCCTCTACCAACCGATCCAATTACTGGAGCTCCAGCGCAACCTCCTGTGGCAGCACCCGCGCCAGCCCCGATCCCTGCTGAACTTGTTCATACTCCTCCACGAGGATATCAGGCCCCATCTACAGTAGACCATGTGCAAATGACCCCTACTCGTGGATATAGAGACTCTCCTTCTGCGATACCAGATCATGTCCAAACCCCACCTCGAGGCTACCAAAACCCACCGACTGGAATACCAGATCACATTCAGACACTGCCGCAAGGATATAAGATGTCTCCGAATGGTATGCCGGATCATGTCCCTCGAGGATATGCAAATCCACCAGTAATCCAGGATCAGCCTTCGCCTCGTGGATATCCAAGTTCTGCTGCCATGTCTGATCCAATGCAAGCGCAGCGTGGTTATCATTCTCCTGTTGTTGGGCAGGAGCACGCGCAAACGCCACCACGTGGATATCAGAACGGATTTGCTCAGGATCAATCGCCTGTACAAAGAGTGGAATACAACGCACCTTCAGCTCGATATAACCAAGCCCAAGGATATGATATTAGTCCAGGGGGGACCCCATACGGAGCACCTCAAGACATGATGGTTGCAACACCACCAAGTTCCCAATCAATGCGGAATAACGATAGATATGAGGTTCACGATCCAATGTTGAGAAATGATTATGAAAATGGTTATGATAGATATGGAGGCTCTCGTATGCTAACATATGAACCTCAACAGCCAGGTCCATATGAACTTCCGATGAGCCCTGGTCCTCCGCCGCCTCCCCCGGCTCATGCAAGCAGACACGTGAGCTCGGTGCCAACTCTCGCGCAACCCAAGGCTGTTCATGGCCGTCCAGTCAGTCGAGGAAATTCCAATCCATACAACGCTTCCATGGATGATATGCACCGCCACTCATTGCCTGCTCATACACAACCCACTTCAGCATACCAGGCCTATAGCCCACCAAAGAACGATGACCAATCCCGAAGGTCCGGAAATGGAAACCCTTACCCATCCCGAAAGAACTCTTATGATTCGAGAGATTTGAGGTACAATCCCAGTTATGATGACATGCAGCCAACTGTCGAGGATGCCCCACCCACACCAGCTCCAGGACCAGGACCAAACAGTTATCAAACTGCTATACCGCATCGAGGTAGTGCACCGGGTGCTATGCAACACCCAGCTGAAGGGATGTATGACCAAGTACCGGCACCATTAAATTTACGGCATCGCCCTAGTCGCAATAGTATTGCAACAACTGCCCCGAGTCATCAACATTCGAATAGCTCAGGTGGCTATCCGACATCCAGTTCTATGTCTTCTGTCAGAGATGGCGCTTCTGTGACCTCAAGAAACTCTTATGGCCAACTCCCATCATCCCGCCAAGACAGAAGCCACTCCCTAGGTGTGCAGAATACTAATGGAGACTATGGTTTGCCTGAGATGCCACCAACTTTGGTACCTGGAATGGATCCAATCATTGCAAAGGAAATCTCGGATCGGATTTATCACGAAAAACGAGCAAGTTATAGTCAAAACCCTGCATCTTCGCAGCGAGGAAGATATCAAGAGATTCCAAGACATCAGCCACAACAGATTCAACAGCCAATACCCCTTCCCTATCATGATAATTCGGCTGTTGTTCCATACTCACCACAAGCAGCATATGATGATCGCCAAAGTCGATATGCTGCGTCTACGGCTATGGTGCCAGTAAAATCTAGGGGTACGTCGCCTAATCCTGCAATGGATAGACGAGGAAATTCGCCTAACCCTATGGATCGAAGAGGCGTATCTCCCAATCCAATGGATAGAAGAGGTGCATCTCCCAATCCACCTATGGACAGAAGAGGTGCTTCACCAAATCCCATGAACAGAAGAGGTACCTCTCCTAACCCAGCAGTCATGCGAAAACCGGTCAGTCCTGCTCCGGAGCCTCGAAGATTATCAGGTATTGCATTCGGGCCAGATTCATATGATGTTTTCAATCCAAGTCTGACGGGATCAAAATCTGCAACGTCTCTGAGCGCTGCTTATGATCCTAAAGACGATCCCGATGCCAAAATCATTACTTATGATGGTAGGGAAATTGATCCGAGTGATCATATCCCCGAGTCTAATTATGCGCCACTCCTTGAACAAAAGGGACCAAAATACGCTTCACAAATGCCAGATCGCAACTATCGACCTCCACCAGCAGAACATTCAATGTCATCAAATGGTCGTAAGCAACTACGTCAAGCAGGAAGGCCTCAGTCAATGGCCGTCTCTTCCCCAATTTACTTCAGCGGCGGCATTCCTGATAACCCTCCAGCTACCGCTCATAGAAAACTCCAAAAGAAGTCAAACCGCATGTCGGCACAACCTGCATACCATTCATCCCCAAATGTACCGATCTACAAAGAGCCAGCTTACGCATCTAGTAGATCATCAATGCAGAGACCCTCAACGGCTGAATATTCTCATGACAATTATCAGTCAAATGGTTATCAGTATGGAAGTAGCCCTGGAGGTGGATATAGAGGGGCGGTTGGGCCAGTCGTACCAGCGAAAATTCCAATCGCATTACCGGCTCCGGCTAGTAGTGGCGCAGGGAGAGGACGTGGAGGTGGGGATGCGTGGGCGCTGTTAGAAGAAATGAAGAACATTGACTTAGGGGCCCCAAGTTCCAGAAGGAGAAGGCACTGATAAAGAAATCTACTGAGACGAGTATAGGCAGTGATAGGGTGGTGCGAGCAGCAAAGGGAGAAAACATAATGTGTTATATTTTTTGTACGATTGAGATAGGATATATCTGGTGGCTGCTTGATTTCATATACCTTTTGCATTTTCTTGCATTCTTGATTATTGCACTCATCTTCTGCGTTGGATTTAGACTCTGGTATCTCAAGGGTCTTATATCAAGGCTTTTATGGGCATATAGCAGGCACGGCGTTTTTCTTTGGGCAATTTTGCTCTGTTAACATAGGGAAAGGGAAAGATGATGGGTAGAGGGCAGTGGACGGTACAATGGGGAATTCAAAAGGCATTGGTTGGGAAGGGATGATGGAATGGGAACAGACGAGCCCTGTCCGAGTTTGATAGGATAGGATGAATTGAGAAGGAATGGAGATTCGGAGAATATATCAAGGTTGGGAGGCTAGGAAGGAAATAGGTGGAGGGGTAGAGGAAAGAAGGCAAGGACGAATGAAAATGCAAATGAATATGAATATGATATTAAATTGATACACAACACCCATCCGTGAATAGTGTATGTGTAACAAGTGAGCAAGTCTAGGAATACATACATGTACATGAAATGGATTAGAGCATAGATATTTAACGCTGGATAACTCTCATTGACTAGGTACATGGGGGAATCTGGATGGATGGGCGTTCGGTGGGATGGGGTTTTGGGTGTCGTTTGGGGGGGAGGGAGGGGGAGGGAAAGAGATGAGATAATGTGGGAGAAAGACAAGGTGGACAAAACTAGAGCCACTATTGAGGTACCTATGACGAAGTACACGCATGCACATTGAGAGTAGGGGGTAGGAATAAAGAAGCAAAAATCAGACATGTGTAAAAAAGAATTGTATATTCATCATCCTATATCAACAGACCAACGCCACAAGCAGCCAATCTGCATTCCACCCATCCATCATTCATTGGTATCCTTATCGAGCCGTCCTAAGATGTCATACCATGCTACGCGAAAAGAGTCCACGGAAATACAATACGCCCCTCCTCTCCACGCATCTCTACTCATCCTTCCAATATCGAGTACTAAACACAACGCAATTATCTTTCCCTGGCACTCGACTCGCCAGATCTCCCTTCTCTAACTTTGCCCTTGCCCTTGTCTCTTTCTCGCTCCCTTTCTCGGGCACTTTTCCGCCTAACTCCCGTATATACATCATTAAAATTCATTACCACACCCAAGAACCTCATGTCTGTGTCTGGCTGATATGCCAAATCGCCGAGCAATAGCGAAATCCTCGTTTTAAATTGCGTTCCCAACCCACTCAATCTCTCTGCTAGTAAGGGGAATTCTTCTTCTTCGCCTTGAATATTTGAAAGATTGAGATTTAGAAGTGCAGGGTTAGGATTCTCGAATGGAGATCTAGATGGAGGATAATCATCGAAGCGAGTTCCAGGTCGAGAGGAGGTAGATGTACCTGGGCGCGGGATGGATGGAGAATTGGCGTTTTGACGTTTTGAGTATTCGGTTACGCTGAAGGAATAAAGACCGTCAACTGCGTCGCGGTATGAGAGCATTAATCTAAGAATCTCGCCCAATTGAACCATGAATGTATTATCATCAAGATCATTTGAATGCTTTTTCTTGGCGCCTAGCAGACCTTTATGTGTGATGGCGTTGAGATATTTGGTATGCGCTTTGATAAGATCGTCAAGCGTGCAACCATCTTTGTGGATAGCAGATTGGAGCTCATCCCAAGAAGACTCGATAACTTCAAAGAGAATATAGTATTGTAGTTGTGCGATAAAATGAATCATCTCTGCAAGGACACCGCGAGTTTGTTTCCAAGATTGATGGAAGGCGGGATCAGGAGATCCAAGTAAGACGCCACGAGCGCCAGTCATGCATTTACGCCAGGTAGTCGACAAGGCAAATTCAACACGCTTGATGCGCCATAGGAAGTTGAAGACTTTGAGGTATTGTCGATTACCCCATTCCGTTACAACGACATCGACAGGAGCATCAATCTTGTATTCAAGGGTGAAACAATCCCAACCTATATCACCGTGTGAAAGTTGTAACATACGGGCGTCGAGACGGCGGAGAACCTCGGGCGAATCGTATTGCGCATTAGAGCCACGAATAGCGTGCTCAAGTTGAGCGGTGAGAGTATGACGATATTGAGCGCCTGCCGGACGATCAAGATTTGATGCAAGAGATTCCATGAGTAGAGCGATAAAATCTCCTTGCCCTAGGAGGATATAATTTTTAAGAGCCTTCAGATGTTCGAACAGATGGAACTTCTCTGACATCAAGTGGATTAGACGGGCCATAGTCGTCTTATAAGCCTCATCGATCCATGTCTCTAAAGTCGCAGTATCACCGTACCGTAGTTCTTTCGAAGCATCTTTTGAGTACTCTTCCACCCATTGAGAATCCCCGCAACCATAACGAATAAAGTTCAAGGATTTACCAATGAGGAAGACCTTCTGAGCAAAGTCTTGGGTAATGATACTTGGTACCATATCTTCATTAAGTTTGTATTTGTCCTCCCATACACTGCTAGCACCTCCTCTACTTCTGCCATCTTGGGCCTCCTGAATCGCATTGGGATCCTGTTCCGAAACAAAAAATTCATGGTATGGATCGGATAATTCTCCATCATATATCCAATGTCGAAGCATGTCATAGAACGGCCGAGTAACATGAATCAACAATCGTTCGGCGAAAGCTCCTACCATTGGATCCCCATGCGATGATGAAAATCCATGGATCAACGTGATGAGTTGGCCACCCTTTTTACTTTTTGATTCCTCACTAATCAGGCTCATCAACCTCAAGCCCATCGTCGCTTCTCGGGTCCACACTACGCATCTTTTAAGAGTAACCCCTGCCTTTCCAACACCTCCTCTTGGTTCATTCTCGTCCAACGATGAAAGTGCTCGTCGAATTTGGCCTTCCAGCGTTGCTACTAATCCAAGATATGACCTAAGCTCTCCTGCAATAGCGGCTCGTAAACTCTGTCCTAGGAGACCGCCGTCGCTTGTCTGCACAAACCCAGATAAACTTCTGTATAATAGCGATGGCTCAGCCAATGTATGAAGAATTGAGATTATTGGTACAGGTAAAGTATCGGGTAGTCTGAGGCTTGATTGGGCATCAAATGGTAGATTCGAGGACGATAGGCCTTGTAATGTGAATGGCAAGTCCCTAAGTAGTGCGGTTTCCGGGGGATCAATTTCGACATAATTTTCAGCCAATAGAGCCGTCTTCAATGCGACGCCCTCACGCTGGCTACCTGGTGTCTTCGCAAATACCTGTTCTTCCTCCTTTCTGTCTCGCTGGCCCCCTTCTCGTTCCGGTAACTTCCTCAATCCAGAAGGCGCAAAAGCATCGTCGAATTCTCTCTCTTCTCGCGATGTTTGGCTTTGAGAATCAAAAGTCCCATCTGCTTGAATGTTTCGACGGATATCTCGAAGAGGAGCAGCGCTGGCAGTATCTTGGTCCTCGACAGGTCTCTTAGGTTTCTTCTTGTTTACTGGACTCATAAAAGGGCTCGTCAGACCAGAAGGTCTGAGTTGCTCTTGGTCGCCTAGTTGATACAGAAAGTAAAGCACTGCCCATTTTTGTGTAATGACCGGTATGGAAAGGAGCCGGCTATATAGATTTGTAAATCGTAAAGCTTCATTAGGACTTGGGTTTGTTTGTATTAATCGTTTCTTTATCAAATCCGAAGCTTGATTTACATCTGCAACAACAGCGGTTGCTTTTGAGCTACGTAAATTGCAAAATCAGCATTCCATAATACTGCGCGCACTTTCCAAAGTCAATACCTTCCCAAAATTTCCCGTACAAAGTCGGTAGCATTGCTTTCTCTTTCTTCTGCGTCTGCAGGATCTTCTCCAGGAATATCTACTTGAAATCGGCGCACTAAGCTATCAATAGCAGTGGAGATACGAGTACTTCGTGAGGACATAATTGCATCGTTGCGATAATTGAATATCTGCGACTTTATCTTAATCTTCAGAGAAACATATATTCGTTAACCTTCATGAGAGTTGATCAAAAGAGTGGACGCGTTGATAAGGATTATACGCGATGATTTATTTGCTTCAATTTTGAGGGGTTTGGCTTGGTTTAGTGACAGTACAAGGGAGGTAGGCTCGTAGGTTACCCTAGAACTCCAGATTTCTTACATAAGGCTACAAGGCCAACTGACTCTCCCAACGTCACCTCTATGTTATGCCCCGAGTCGACCATCATTCAATCATCAATCACGCTATCAAATCAACAGTTTTTATTTTGAATTTGTGTTATCAAATTCTTCCGCTCTTGCTCTATTTATGGGCGATAGAAAATTGAAGGTTTTCGCGCCTTGAGAGCGTGGTCGCGCGAGCCTGAATCGCTCCTACAGTCATCATGCCCGACATTGATCCAGCGGCCTTGAGTCGCTCTAGTGTGACGAACAAGAGTCCAACTCCTGTTCTACCTAATAAGTCACTTACTGCAACAACACCGGTCCAAAAATCTGCAAAATTCAATCATGTCCCGCCGCGCATCGACCTTGAACCGTTATATACGGCAGTCAAGTCTGCCATTGGTGAGAATTTTGGGATATACAAAGATTCAATTGGCTTGTTCCTCATGGGTATGTGTTAAAAGATATCGTCTCTTAGGAGGGGCGATAATCACGCGTGTTGAGATTATGTTAATCCTTTGTTTCAGGGCAAATGAACCAAATTGAACTTTCGTCCCGAATTGATCATTTTCTTATAACAAATACTGGCGAAATCGAACATCTTCACAATCAACTGATATCTGCCATTTATGCGAACACAACTCGTGAAATGCCTGACCAGGGCGTGGCAAGCTGGGTCAGTGCAAATGATAAACCTACAACAGGAGCTGGGAGTAAGCCGGTTAGCGGTGATGCGGCGGAACAAAGGCTTAAGACAGAAGTTATGCAACTACCGAGTCGTGATAGAAGAAGATTGAAGGATCTGGCTCAAAATGATGTGAGATTTATTTTGCTTATATGGAGTTATTATGAATCTGTGCTAAATTGATTTGTAGTTCGACCCGTTCGATGCATTTGCGACAATGCTAACCGAGCATCGCCGACCGAAGCCTGCACGACAGCCCGAGATTGTGCCTGCTAGTGCTGGTGGTCTGAACAAAACTAGTAAGTTATGCATAATCAACGAACCTGGCAAGCTTAATAGTGCTTACATGTTATTCAAGATTGGGATCTGGAAATTCGGAAAAGATATGCTTTGCCTTTAGCCTCGGAATCAGGAGAGTTTCCTGATATGACAACTATCGAATCGCGAATGCTTCCCATATGCTACGAAACAGGATTAGTCAATGGCCATGTCCAAGACGCAGCTCAATTCATGTCTGTGGCAACAGAAACCTTTATTAAAGAGGTCTTATCATCGATATTCAGCAAAACGAGAAGCAATGGACCTGGGTCTACGGGTAGTGCTGGAACAGGCGGGGGTTCCTCCTGGGTGCAAACACACAAGTATCGCAGGCAGCTAGAAAGGGAGGAAGAGTCCTCGTTGCGCAACGAAGTCCTTCGAGACAAAAACGGTTTATTACCCACCGAGGCCCGCGCAGCAAGTGAACGAGGTCCCCTAGGCATGGCTGATGTACGAACTGCACTTGAGATTTCCGATTGTGGTTTAGGGCAAATGCCAGTCGTTGTCCAGCAAATTATGTTCGGATACCAAGAAGGCGAGCTAGAAGATTGGAACGCATTCACACGGCTTGGGCCTCAAGGAAGAATCATTACTGAGGATGAGGATGGCGACATCGAGATGGGTGGTCTCGAGGTCAACGGATTAACTAATGGCGTCAATGGGCACGCGATAGACGAACCGCTGAGTGATATCGAAGATTGGGGATGGGAAGGGGCCGAATATCAAGATCGAGCTGCACTGGATATGGTACTAGATTCATGTCTAGCAATTGGAGCTTAATGCGTAATGTTACCTGCGGCTGGGTATGGAGTTTGCATTGGGGGTTCAAAGGCGTTATCAACCCGCTCGGGGGCAGTGGTGTAGCATTGGCGCAACGGATATTGGGTGTGTTTATGTACCAGAATACTGTATAAAATGATCATAAAAGGGTAGAGACGAAGGGCGCTTTGGGCACGGTTGGGTATAGGGGAACTCTGTACACGATGATACCCATGAACTGGCCAGGTAGGCCACTTATTCATAGTACTTGAATGAAGAAAGGCGCTAAACGATAGAGTGTAAAAATTCATTCACACTACAGCAAATAATCTCATTTATCGTTATCAATCATGCTAAGAACAATCTCTTCGTGTCGTTTGTAGAATATTGTTTCAGATTTGGCTTCGGCTAATTGCGCCAAGGCTTTGACGTCTTTATCAACCTTGAAAGCTCGAGATCTTTGATGCCGAATACCTCGATTGACAATAATCAATTTAGATATAATTCTACTTTTTCGATGGATGACGCTACACATTATGATTCTATCTCAACAATCGAATCTCACATAAATCACTTTCTAGCATCACGTCAACCACCTAAAACTTTCTGTCCTTCTGAAGTCGCTCGAGCGCTTACTCATCGGGAGCTTCAAGCATTGGGTTATTCTTGCTGGCGGGAAGCCATGCCAGATATTCGATCAATTCTGTCCACGATGCGAGACAATAACGACGTTGAAATCTTACAGAAAGGTGTTGTGCTTGAAGGAGATCTTGGAGCCGGATTAGCAAATGTGGTTGGACCTATCAGAGTACGAAAGCCTCTGGCCTGATTTGCATTTATTTTTCAGGGAATTATGCAGTCAGCACCCTGGAGTTTGTCACGTTTAAAATTCTTCACTTAAAATCATCGAAACCTTCACTTGTTTATTGGAACGATGTATCGTGCTGAGAAATCGTACTGTGCAGGCCCATCAACAACCTTGGCAGTCTACGAATACTTTATTTTGTGTTTCTGTCAAGCCATATCAAGCATTCACCTCTTTCTCCCTTTGAGTTGAGCCAAAGCCCTTTCACTTCTCGTCTCATCTCTCAACTTTGTTATGGGCTGATTTTAACACTGTGAATTGTCCTCGGCTCGTTCCACTCTACCTTTGTTGTAACAGTCATGCTGTATCATTTCAATCTTACTATTTTGTGCTGCGATCCCGCATTGAACCATTTGATATCGAACTTCTGGGCCGCTTGTGGGAAGGAATGCAGAACTTTATTGTCTATGGGGTTAAAAGATATTGAGGCAGATCTTTTGATGAACAGGATAGCTTGAGCAAGGAGGTGACATTCGGGGGACTTGTTGGAGAGTTTGTTGATTAGGGCAACTACTATCTTGGTTTGAAGAAGTTTACCGATCAGGCTATGGGGGATTTCATTGGAAAAGAATTCCCCGTCTCTTTTAAATATCACATCATGATGAAAGCTCTTATCTCGCTATTCTATTATTAATTGACTTTGTAGCGAATGGCATAAACTCTCAACTATCACCCTTGAGTAAAGTTCAATAGTGTTGATATCTCAATGGAAAATCTTTAAATTTCATAGCCTTCTTCTCATTCTCTGACACTGGAGTGAGTGAACATCCACGTAACCAACAAAGCATTCGAGGCTTTGCATAAAGAAGCTTTCGCCTTGATATATTCACATTCAGCTCAAATATTAGCCATTATTCGTCTTCGGACGATCTGTCAATAATGGCCTTTGAATAGCTTTTGGCCCGTGTGGCTGCATATCCTGAATCTTGCAGTTCATGAATCCTAGTGACTCCAACCTTGAGCTGTCCCACATTACATAACCCCACTACCTTAAACGATCTCTTCTATCGCGACGGGAAACATAAGTCTCTCCATCTAAGGCGGGATCCCATTGTTGAATAGACCAAAGCCATGCCTGATTTGGTCTCTCATCCCCTGTAGGTTGTGGCTCTAGTACAGTTTTTCAAAACTCGATATCCTGCATGATTCGCATGTCACGCGAGTGAAAGAATCCGTCCAGGGTATCCGAGAGGAAGTCGACGGGGGAGTGAAACACCCCATACTCAGCAGCCTCTTCTAACAAAAGGACTTGATCATATTCCGAGTTTTCGTTCATCACTTCGTGGAGGAATCCGAAGCCAAAACTCAACAATTTCTCGGTCATCTCTCGGTATTGACTGTAAGCTGAGTTCCTTTGATTAGCTTTCGAATTTCCATGGAAAATGAGACTTATTCTTATCTTTGGTCCTTGCTGCAGCCTTCTCCATATTGTCATTTGGATCTAGATCGTGGTATTCTTTGCCAGACAAATAGCTTACGAAGTTCGGCCGAACAGTCTCTAAATATCGCATTATATTGCCTATAAAAGAAATCACGTATGCACTTAATTTCCTCTACCTCCCAAAGCTCAAACCTGGAGAAGAAGAGGTTGTTGAGTGCTTCAAGGGGAGATGGCCAGCTTGGGCGATAAGAAGGACGGCATTCTCTTTCAGAGAAGAGTATACTAAATGTTTCCATTCTCAAAATGCTACGCTAAACTCTGCACATCTCAGCCTGAGTAGATAAGGGCAGATTCATTTCGTCTCCAGTTAGCGGATGATGTGATAGCGCCGATCGAAAAAAAGCCATAGATATATCGCGGAGAGCAGGCAGAAATCTCGATATATATATGAGTTCCGTGGGTGTAATATCCAAGGAAAATGTCTCAGTTTTTCCCTTATCATACTCTCCCAGGAGCTGCTCCACTTCGCTGAGCCATGATGACCCACGCTCAACAAAGGAGGCTCGTACTACACATCGTGCTTCATGGAGAATGGCCGGCGTGAGTTCGGTTCCAATAACAGTCGCGAATATTTGCTCACGCCTGCTACGATAGGCACTGTGAAATAGTGGAGATGAATGTGCGAGACAATTGAGGGTAGCAATGTCAGAAGCCGCGCAGAGAATAAGTTCCTTCAACTCATGTGGCAGATCATCGAGTTTTGCCATTTTTTAATTCAATTTTCGTTATGCGCGAGTTGAGCGATGGTAGTTGCTGTGAATGAGGGTGTTGCTGAGATGTAAACATATCACAGGTAGGTAATGGGCTCAGTGGGCATTTGTGGCCTAGCCTCGTGTAACCCATGACGTTTGTCACAACCCTACGGTGTATTTTTTCACAGGTGTGACTCAACCAATGTACTACATTGACTTGACTCAATTTCTCAAACAATTTGTAGAATCCATATGAAATATGATTCCGTTATGAAGGCAACTGCTTCGAGAATATTTATTGATATCCACGCAGATCTCCTAATCCTAGAGCTGTCAATGCAAATTCCGTTGATACAATCCCTGTGTCCAATTAAGAATATTTGAAGTTTTAGTGGTGAAGCCGATTTCACAGCCGTATTCAACCTTACACTCTGCTATCTTGCACGATCAAAACCTCGGAAGTTGTGTCTTCATTTGATAGTAAGGGTTTAGATTGCCGTTATTCAACTGGTCTTGGATGGATGATATGGATCTATGAACCTTCAAGTTTTTTGTTTTTCAGTTCACTGTTTGTTCATCTCCTACTTATAATTTTCCGTTCAAACACCGAAGTAAACCTTTTGAGGGCATTCCTTTGGGCAGCCTAGAGGATTGTTTTAGAAATTGGCAGAAATTCATGGTTTCCCGATGGACAAAATGATACAGAACTGAATATTGAGACTTAAAATGGGAATTTGACAACACTAATCTAGGCGTGCGATACTGCACATCTCTCAAGAAAAAGTAGACCAGGGGAGATGTGATTGTAATGAAACTTCTCGAGGATCCGTCCATGTGTTGCGGCAACCAATAAAACTGGTATTAATTCTTGTATTTCTAGATAGAGGAAGATAGAGGAAGATGGAATAGGAGCAAGGAGAGATCTTTGATTTAAGAAATGGGATTGTAGTGTCTTATTTGAGGATGAGAGAGGGAAATCTGGTAGTTGTTATATGCACCTTAAATGCTTAGCTGGCGCGAATGGTTGGTGGTGGAGAAAGGGTATCGAAGTTCCTTGTGCTCAAGCCTCAAGCACCTTGCTATCTGGAAGACACAAGAGATTAAAGCGAATCGCAAATAACAAAATAGAAAGCAAAAGACTTAGACCTCAGTTTTGCGCCGTGGTATTCCTAACTTTAGGACCTCGGGGCACTGTATCGTCGTTCTCGATACAGTCAGTAACTATATGTCCTTCATTTTGTTCAAGTAAGTTACTCGAGCAAATGATTATTACGTAAGAATTATCTTCATCTCAGCGGTATTGCCGGAATGACCCGATGCCGATAGTTCCCGCCAAGACGATTGTTATGGCGGGTGAAACTTTTGGAGTCCATAATTTTTTGACTTGCTATGATACCCACCCTCCGTGCCCACTACTGACTCTTAGCAATTCTTAACTGCAATTGATTTAAGTACGGGTATCCCCAAAATTTCAATTGAGTGAAATTGAACGAATTTGCAATTTTGTAAGAATTTGTAGTTTTTTTGAACCGTCACAATGCTCCGGATATCCACACTTCGAGCTCCGTTGCCTCGGGCAATAGCTCGTACATTCACCACCTCCACCTGCCCCGCGAATGCCGTCAACATCACGAGCAAATCTGCCACTCGGGTCCTCAATTGTTCTCCTTCATCATATAAGCTTAAGAGCTTGCAATCTTCGTTTCCTCGTCTGCAAAGAAATTTCCACGCAACTGCATACAACATGTCACAAACAAGAACCGAATCCGATGCCTTTGGAAACGTCGAGGTCCCCTCGGACAAATATTGGGGAGCGCAGACTGAGCGTTCGTTGGAGAACTTCAAGATAAACCAGCCTCAAGATCGCATGCCTCCCCCAATTATCAAGGCTTTTGGTATTTTGAAGGGCGCGGCTGCAACTGTCAACATGAAATTTGGTCTAGGTACGCCTGCATGAAAAGCGAGACACGTTAGGACATGAGCTGACGAAATTTCGACAGACCCAAAGCTCGGAAAGGCTATTCAAGAAGCTGCCAAGGAAGTCGCAGATCTTAAGTTGCTCGATCATTTCCCTCTTGTCGTCTGGCAAACCGGCTCTGGAACCCAGTCAAATATGAATGCTAATGAGGTTATCTCGAACCGAGCTATTGAAATTTTGGGCGGAACCATGGGAAGCAAGAAACCAGTTCACCCTAACGATCACGTTAACATGTCAGCTTCTTCAAACGATACTTTCCCTACTGTTATGCACATTGCTGCAGTCCTCGAAATCGAGAATGAGCTCCTTCCTGCGACTAAGTCATTACGAGATGCTCTCCAAGCTAAAGTAGATGAATTTGAGGCAAAGAATATTATTAAGATTGGACGAACCCATTTGCAAGATGCAACTCCTCTTACCCTCGCCCAGGAGTTTTCCGGATATGTCGCACAACTTGATTATGGTATCGAGCGTGTTGAATCATCCCTACCCCACCTTAGACTCTTGGCGCAAGGAGGAACTGCTGTAGGTACTGGTATCAACACTTTCAAGGGATTCGCAGAAGCTATCGCAGAAGAGGTTACTAAGATGACTGGAACACAATTCACCACTGCACCTAACAAATTCGAAGCTCTTGCAGCTCATGATGCAATTGTTCAAGCTTCTGGATCCCTCACCACCCTCGCTTCATCCCTCTTCAAGATTGCCCAAGATATCCGATATCTTGGATCCGGTCCTCGATGCGGCCTCGGCGAGCTTGCCCTTCCAGAAAACGAGCCTGGAAGTTCGATCATGCCGGGTAAAGTCAACCCAACCCAATGCGAGGCCATTACTATGGTTTGCGCCCAGGTCATTGGAAACGGTACTGCTACAACCATTGGTGGTATGAACGGCCAGTTTGAGTTGAACGTTTTCAAGCCATTGGTCATTAGAAATTTGTTGCACAGCATTAGAATCTTGAGTGACGGAATGAGAAGCTTTGAGAAGAACTTGGTGGTTGGACTACAAGCCAATGAGGAGAAGATTCAAAGTATCTTGAAAGAATCGTGCGTATACCGATTTCACTGATTAATCCATCTTTCCCTTCCTTCGAGCCTGAAATAACAAGTATTAACAAAACTCTCAATAGTCTCATGTTAGTCACCTGCCTCAACCCAAAGATTGGTTACGATATGGCTAGCAAAGTGGCCAAGAATGCCCACAAGAAGGGATTGACCTTGAAGGAATCAGCCATGGAGTTGAAAGCTTTGAGTGAAGAGGATTTCGATAAGTTGGTTAGACCGGAGTTGATGGTTGGACCAGAGGATTACAAGAAATAATCAACAAAAAGAGAAAATAATTGTAAGGACAGTGATGAAGAATGCATTGATACCATACATGAGCGATATTGATGGTTAGCGTCATTGTTATTTGTATGTAGCGATGTACTCATAAATGGGCTGGAGCGGATTGAGCAATTTGCAGCATTAGCATTGCCGTGCGTATACATATAAACGTAGATAGATATACACATAGGTTTGCTTGAGGAAGTTGTAGAATAGGAGACAGACGATGACTAAACTAAATATGATTATATCCCTTACCGACAACGTCCCAAGACATGAACTTGCAGGTCGATTCGTACAGGCTTGTCAATTGGTATAAAGCAAATAGTATCATCAATTGATAAGAGTAGGTGACATTTATTTAGGTAACTTCTCTCCTTTTTCCTTCACTCCCATGATCTATCCCTACGAAGTACGAGTACCTAACACATAATTGCCCCGCCGGATTTTCGGATAAATTTTGCCCTGTTCAGTTTTAGGAGTTTCGGAAGGAAGTACCTAGGTATGCCTCGAGTGTGCCTTACTAAGCATGGTCCGTTTCACAGCTTCTATCCTTATCCATATCGATATCCATAGCTGTGATAGCTCGGCAGTCTTTCCACTGTATCCATTCTCGAGCTATTGTTTCAATTCTTCTTATATTTTGCACCAAACAGATTGCAATCGAGTTTTGGAATGGGAGTCCACTTCTTTAGAGAATTCTCTCCAAAGTTGCCACCGCAAATCTCTGCCTAGGTACAGAGCGGTCAAAGTATGTTGTTGATGAATGATACTACTAATAATTATGATGGATTGGTGATTGACCAGGAAAATGACAACCAATAACATTCATCTAAATAGCATCAAGCTTACCTGCAAACAGCTGTTGCCATAAGGATGGAAGCTTCCAAGCCATAGATCTTATGATTGTTTACAGGTTTACATCTTCTACAATCCTTCCTCATCCGTTTTCGGTCATAAACTCCACCAAAACATGGACTTCACATGCATATACGCACATAAAGGGGCTCCCGGTCTAGATGAAGCAATAATAGAAACCGCGCGGTATGAGTGATAATAGGTATAGTTTAGACCCTGATCTTCTCACGGTGGGTCTTCATAGAGAATTAAGGGTATTTGCGGTTTTCACAATACTAGGTAGGTGAATCTGCTAGTTCAATCGCAAAATTATGGTCCCAAAGAGATTCCTTTTAATACAAATATTCATTCATGTCCTTCTATCCCAAATAATTTTGGTTAACAACCAATTATCTACAACATCATGGATCTCCAAGCCATGAATCCCAACTTAACCCAACCCGATCGAAGAGTGCTTGAGTTACTACTAAAAGATGTGCAAAAAAGTAACAAAGCCAATCCCTCGGACACTCCTGCAAGTCAAGAAAGCCAAGCTCAAATCGACGAGCAAATTTCGATTTTAGAAGCACTCAACGATGAGAGCAACGAAAAATTCCAACCTACAGTATTTACAAGTTGGGATCAAGAGGATCTTGAACGCCTCCCCCGTCCTTTATACCAATACATAATCGAGCCATACGTACAATGGGCGAAAGGAGTAGTACGTCGACCAACAGATGTTGTCTTCCTCACACATATCATCCTTTACCTTGCCACGTCGGTGCCGAGCGCTATAATTTTATACAACAGATTCTCATTGATACATGGATTCTGCCATTGGATCATGCAGGCACTTTACTGCGGACCTTTCACCCTTATGCTTCACAACCATATTCATAACAACGGAGTTTTGGTAAAGAAATACGCATGGCTCGACCAAACGTTTCCATACCTCCTTGAACCCCTCATGGGCCATACATTACATTCTTATTACTACCACCATATCAAATGTCATCATGTTGAGGGCAATGGACCAGACGATCTTTCTTCAACTTTGCGGTATCAACGGGATGATATAATTGATTTCCTGAAGTACTGGGGTCGCTTTATGTTCTTCATCTGGCTTGAGCTTCCATTGTACTTTTTCCGGACTAATAAAATAAGATTAGCGTGCGAGGTGCTCTTCTGGGAAATTGGCTCATACGTGGGCATGTATGTGATGGCTAGATTGAACTTTTGGCCAACACTCTTTGTATTGTTGATACCCTTCATGCAAATGCGAATTGGATTGATGGTAGGGAACTGGGGTCAGCATGCATTGGTTGATGAAATTGATCCCGATTCGGATTACAGATCATCCATTGTTCTGATTGATGTGGCGGTAAGAGACTATTTCTTGAATTCATGGCACTGTTTAGATTCATAGCTAATTTCTTGTTTTGCAGAGCAACCGAAACTGCTTCAACGACGGTTGGCATACGGCCCATCATCTTAATCCACTTCGACATTGGCGCGATCAACCACTCAGTTACCTGAAAGGAAAAGAAAAGTACGATTCTGGCAAAGCTCTCGTCTTCCAAAATATCGATTACATTATGATGTTCATCAAACTGATGCAGAAGGATTATGAACATCTTGCTGGATGTCTCGTTCCGACGGGGGAAAATATTGGGAAGAGCAAAGAGGAGCTGGCAGCTATGCTGAGGACGAAGACCCGCAAGTTTTCGGAGGAGGATATTCAAAAGAAATTCAGAAGTAAAAAGGCTTCCTAGAGTTCCCCAGGGACAACAGGTCTACTATCCAAGAACACTATAGGTCACAGGGTGATTATCTGTGCCTGTGACCAAGCCGGCAATTCCTGGGAAATCCGTTGTCTCTTGAAGTCCACGGCCACGGTCAGGCGCAGCAGGAATGAATGGAAGAGTCACAACAGCCGTTCTTGATCCGCTATCTTTTCAGGACATTCCGGTGCTTTCATATACGTACAGATCAAGCATAAACGATGTATGAAGCTACAACATCATGATGAAACAGGCTTACATACGTTACCAAAGTTAGCCATTCCGATACAACATCTAACACTAGCGTGGAGTGTCTGATATATCCTGAACATACCTCTAAGTACATATATGTGGATTATATGGAATATAGTCTAACTTCGGAGGAGGGTAAATTGTAGATTGGCTAGCATGGTATTATAATATAACGATGAATTTATTTTAGTTTTTACCACTTTTTTTTCCTGGCTCGATGGGTTAGCAAATACACATTGACTCCAGTGCTTCAATACAAAGGTTTGACGGTGCAATTTGATACCGGACATAAAGCAGGAGGTCCGTTTCCGATCGAAAATTTTAAGACGGATGGCTTGAAGGGCTCTCTGTATGAACAATGTAACTAATTCTTCTTATATTACACAAAATCACATAATCCATCTACCCCTCAAATCTCAATCCAAAGTCCCTACTCGCTACTCTCACGGGTAAAAATCCATATTATTGAACCCGCCCGTGTTGACGACTAATATCTTAGTCGTCGTATCTCCTTTCAAAGCAGGCGCTTGATCCCACAATCTCGTCAGTCCATCCCTTCTACTTCCTGGATTGACATATGTCTCCCAGTAGTCCTCCTCAAGCTCCACCGTACGCGCATATGCAATGGTTTGGGAAAATGTCGACATCCACACCCCAAGAAAAAGTGCTGCCTCAACCAACACAGCATAGTCAATAATAGCTATGATGTCGAATTCCATTTCTTCTAATATCAAAGACGGGTCGGAGAGAGATGATGCCAAATTCCATTTATCATACACCCGATACCCTAGTGCCGAAAGGGGCTCACGAAACGTTGAGATGGCTGCCTCATCCCCACAGCTCATATATATGGTCTTAATACCCTCGGCAGTCCCTTGGGCAGCAGATGCAAGCTCGATTTCCTGTGTGAAAAAATTCATTTGATCTTCCCGTGAACCAAAACTTTGGGGCCAATCGCTTTCACCCCGGAAGTGAATTCCGATATATCCATCACGTAACTCGGGACTGTATCGAAGCCTCGATCCGATATCGAGTAACTTCCGATTGTATCTTAGGGTACGGAAGAGCGCTTTTTGTAGGGCTTGTTCTGAGTCATATGTATAATTGTATGCATATATCGTATCGCCAAAGCCAACTGCAACTGGATTTTCGGCTGAAATGGATGCGAGGGAAAGAGATTCTAAATTCTCGTTCACTGTAGCTTTGAACGTGCCGATGTGGTGGCTGGCATCTCCGTGTTCTCTCTTCTTCATCTGTATGATTCTATCCTCGTCTATTCCAGAAACATCCCCACATTGTTGGACTTTAAGCTCTGGGCAAGCGGAACTCATTTCCTGGAGTAGATACTCAATGTCCCAATATACGTCTGGATATAGAGTATTATCAGTGGTGTCGCCGTAGTCAACGAGGTTCTCGGCGTTGCGATGCGATTGCACTGTGGGAAAGATGATTCCAGAACCGAGGTCTAGAGCCAAACGAAGACAGGTTTGTATACGATTACGGGCGTTGTTTAGACCACCGCAGATGGACGTAGAATTAGGACCACACGAGGAGTGACACTGGAGGTAGAGCCCAGGTTGAAATGTGGTAGTTTCGCAAAGGGAATGGAGAGCGAGGAGCTTAGGTTCGCCCTCCACTTCTTCCCCTTCTTTATTGTTCGTATCCTCATGATTGATGTCTTCCTCCTTGATCATTTCAACATCCGTATCATCCTCCCCATTCCCATTTTTCTCTGCACTCTCGTCTTCTTCGTTCTCTTTTCTTTCTTGCTCCTCTTTCGCTTTCCTCTCCTGTTCTTCCTTTTCCTCCTGAATCCTTTTGTTGTCCGCTTCCTTCTCCTCTCTTAATCTTTTCTTCTCCTTCTCCTCTTTCAACACTTTCTCCTCATGCGGACTAGCATCACCAGGTGCACTTTTCCCCCTCCACATTCCAATTTCTTCTAGTCTTCCTAATTTACTCTCCTCTGATTCTTTATTTCCTGCTCTGACGCTTCCACCACCCCCGCGCCAATCTACTCTTCTGATGCCCCCTTCATCCTCACCACCAATCATTGACGGTGGGGACTTCAAACTTCCCCTATCCTTCCTTTCCTCACCCTTGATTCCTTTGCCATCATTCAAATGTACTTTCCCCGATATCAAATTTCCATAATACATCACCCAAACAAACAACAAAAATGCAATAATGAAATTGTGATATCTGGTCACCATGATTGCAGGGTCGAAAATGGCAATTGATCAAGCAGGATTTCAGGAAATCAGATTTGAGGTTCCTGATGGACAGGAGAGAATCATTACAGCAGACTCTTTTTGATTATAAAACATGTTGAATTTTCTACAAATCCGGCACGATAGCTATACAATACCTGTTCCCAGAAACAAAGTCATTGTGACTTGAAATCGACAATTGCGTCGAGCACAAGAGTAGCTGTTCAGAGAAAATAAAGTGTTAGGAATGCAAACATAAATTGTATGATGCATTACAAAAACATTTAGCTTTTTGCGGGGAGGTGGTAGCTCAATGTGTGAGTACATGCTCTGTTCTCGGAAAACATCACTAGGTTGTGAAATTGACGAAAACGACGAAAGTTGCGAAGGATTTCAAACACGAGGAAAATTCAAGTCAAATGCGAAAGAACATATCGACTACCAAACCGATGTTTGGAAAGCATACCGAGAGAAGCTCTTGAAAATCTCGTCTGGTTCATGTGAACAAGAAAGAGAAAATAGTGAAGAAATTTGGCATTTGGAAAATGATAATCTCTCTTGTTTGAGACGATATTCATTGTGATGTCTTTGAAATTTTAATACGCATCAAAGAAGGAGAAAGAGAGAGTCATCACAAGAGTTACTTATCCCTAATAACAGCAAGGAGTTTAAATCCATGTATATCATTATCATTATCATATTTACTGAAAGCCTCGCATGAAATTGTCTCAGATACACATATTTCCGAATTTGGAGAAGAAGCAACCTCTGGATGCGGCATGGCGTATTTCAAGCACATCATCCCTAGAATAGGGGAATTAAATTTCAATTTATACAGTTACAAATCTCAGGAGCTGCTTGGATCTTTTATCTCCATTTACATACTTCGGGATAGCTATGTTGGGTAACTACAATATCAGCACGGCCAAAGAAAACTTCCTCAAGGCCAAACCTCGAAAGTTGCTATTTCCAGTCATCTATCTCACGATTTTCATCTTGTTTGTACGGACTGCAATCGAGCACTCGAGAAATGATGGAAATCCATGGAGTGTCAGCTTTGGGGTCGATAACTCAACTCATGTAGCTCACAATGATCTCACATCAACACTCTCATCAGAAGATCTCGGAGCAAAGCCCCAGCCCCCTACAGCAAATATAACAACCAGCAACAAGGTAGCCGTGATAATCGAAACCCGACGCTCCGGCAACATCATTCCACTCATTCTCCATTTCAGCGCCGTCCTCGGACCGACCTGGCCGCTCATCATCTACACGTCGGCGGAGAACTTCGGATCCTTCTCCACCTCTGCCGCGCTGCTCCGCCACCAGCACGCGGGCCGCATCATCGTGCGCTCTCTTGCTGCCGGCACCTGGTTCTATAACTGGGATTCCGTGTCTGCGTTTCTGACGACGCGCTGGTTGTGGGAGGATCTGGCGCCCGCGGAACACATCTTGCTGTTTCAGTCGGATAGCATGTTGTGTGCGAATGCCGCGAGGAGTGTAGATGATTTTATGGAATATGATTTGATTGGTGCGCCTATTGAACCGAAGTTTGGGCAGGGATATAATGGGGGCTTGAGTATGAGGAGTAGGAAGACTATCTTGAGGGTGTTAGATGAGTGGAAGTATAGTGATAATCCGCATCCGGCGGAGGACCAGTGGTTTTACGCTAGGTAAGTTTTGGTGGCGTTGGACTTGAGAGAGATGATCTATATGGTGCTAATAAATGTGTAATGGTCTTAGGTTCAAGGATTTACAGGATCGAGAGATTGAGGAGGGTATTGAGGATGGAATTAATCTACCGAGTATGGAGGTTGCAAGAACATTTGCAGTGGAGACAATTGATCATCCTCATCCTCTAGGTACCGGTCCCCCTTTTCTTTTTTCGCTTTTTCTTTTTTCTATTTCTTCTTCTTCTTTGGATATAAGAACAAGTATAGAAACTAATACTCAAGCCAAACAGGCCTCCATCAACCTACAAGATACATTCAGCAACACATGATGAGCTTGGATGAATGGTGTCCGGAATACAAATTGGCTACTACAGATCGGATATCTTGAATTGACTTGGTGGAAGGGAGTCCATAATTGTCCTACTAAATGGGACGGAATGAAATGGATGAGATATACTTTTTGACTTTTTGGGTTTAGATGAAGATGAAGAATTGTGCTGTGTAGGATAGATGGATATAAAGTGGAAGTCCCTTTGAGAGTGGGAAGCGTTCAACGAATCTGTATTTCGGCATCGTTCAAGATTCAGCTTACACGGAGGATGAGATTGATGAATAAAGCTTTTTTTTCACGAACAACTATTTTCTTTTAATACCAGATAGGCTCATTGGTCGAGCACCAGTATTTGCCCCCATTTGAGCTTCATTAAATGTCTCTATACAAAATGATTGTTCAATCGCCATGTTTGAACTCTCCAAAAGTCCAGGCGTAATTTTGTAAACTTTCCTGTTGTAAAACCCCAAGATAGTCTATCCACCAAGCATCGACAATTACCTCGAATGTTAACCATACTTCGGCAAACGAACATACCGAATTTCATCGTCACTTCCCTCTCGCCCCTTCCTCTCTGTTTAGTGCCGAGAAACGACACGAAATAAGAAGGTTTTAATATCCCATTTCCTTCTACCGACTACACTTGTAGAATCTTAAGCATTTCAATTCCACCATCCAGAAGCTAGGCACAACCTATCCCGCGCAGAAAATGCAGGAATCTGAGTCTAAAAGACGGTCGGTAGTTGAGTCAAGATGGACAACACAAAATGTGAGTATTTTCATATTCACATTTAATTGGAAATTTGACTGTGATGCGCGCTACATAGTAAGTATAGATACCAATATTTTTTTTTTTTGAAAATGGTGAGTTTCTCTGCAATCGACGTCAAAAAGCATTTGTCCTTCTTCTGAGCATTTTAACATTCCTGCAAGGAGTAGTTGCTTAGTAGCCCTTCGACAAAGACCTAGCAGTAGCAGGATATATATAGTCAGGCCACGATCAATGAATATCATGTTAAGAGGCACTCGTGAAACTTTCCCCGACAATCTTTTTGTGAAACATAAACGAGCCCTCAATCTCACGGCCACCAAATCTTCAATATGGCCTTTGATATATTCTAGTTCTTCGATGAAAGATATGCAAATTTTTGATGCTTACTTGCTCCGAACTCTCTTTCTTACGTGGTGAACAGAAAGCCTGGAACCCCAAAGCACCCAGATTCGAAGATTATTGATTAAAGTCATCTCGGCTTTCAAACAGAACAAAATCTTTGCTTGTTCCTATACTTGACCTAAGAAGGCTCTTAAAATTCAAGCCGGCCGAGAAGTCCAAGATGTTGAAAGTTTGATTTTTTGGGGGCAAAATAGAGAGAGAGAGAGAGATCTTAATGTGCCATTTCTACACCCAGATAGTGCCAAATAAGAAAAGAAATCAGTCGCGCAATCATAAAAACATCATTTTCAAACAGAAGTCAGGAATGTGATTTGAAAGAAATGAAGAAATATGTACAGATCTGATCGATATTGATAGCTGAGCGCTAAATTGATTCTCATTGATATAGATCATTCAGTGCTGCAAATTTCTTTCTGAGGAAATTGTGAATTTGATGAGACTGAAGATGATAAAGATGCCAAATGATCTGATGGGTGTATATATATTTCTATGGGTGTGACATTAGCTTCGTCTGCTTGCCTACGAGCCTACTTTCTTGTTGTCAGGTGATGCTTGAGGTGTGAGAATAGCTCGGCGAGTGAGGCGAGAATGAAGGAGATCAGATAGAGATGATTTCAAGTAATGAAAGTTACAGGTCAGTATAATAGGAGACAGAGATGGAAATGCAGCAAAATAAATTCATATCAATTTGTTCAATACTTTTTAAATTCCTTTAGGGAGACAGGAAGGATGGATTACAACAACATCAATCTACCAACGTTACTTTCTTCAAGTCCATCAAAACCATTGAATTGAGTGAGTATCTTCGAGTGAGAACAACGACTCCAGTTCGAACGCACAGTGTTCATAGCTCATCCGCATCCACACCCTAATTTTTCTTTCATACATATTAATGATACTAGAACGACACCCATATACATATGACAAAACAAGAAATTCAATTGTTGAACAATTAATAATCGTTGCTTATCATCTCGTATCGGGGACAAATAACGACAAAGTATTCCACTCACGAGTGACTATTGATTGCACTGCCTCAGACTGCCCAGTGACACACACTACCTAGATATGTACATCAATTCCCAGCAGTCTGGCTACGGTTAGCGTGTGTGCGTGCGTTCAGACTCTTCCCACCGGCGTCATGTACTAGAAACAAGAACACTAATAGGCCAACCTAAAATCCACGCACGCGGTGCGCGCTTCTCAATTCAAATACTTTTGGGTATTTAGCTTTGACTGGGATTACCGATGTAAGTCTAGCATGAGACTTTACCACCGACTGTTCAAGTGCAAGCACTGTTGATTGATAACGACGCTAGCTCCGGAGGCGACCGCGATAAGAAGAAAAAAAGAAGATGGGTACAAATCCAACCTGGTGGTTCGATGATCTAGATCTCACCACGTTGACAATGGATTTTTGAGGAAAATCCATGCACGAGTGACCAGGGGAAGCGAAGTCCCGACGCTGAATCAGAGCTGCCGATGGATCTACTGAGATCTAGACCCGGACTATCCGCACGGTGCATGCATGAAATTTAGTTTCGAAAGTGTAAATACTGAATGCTAGGTAAATAGTGAGGAAAAGGGAAGCGACGACCTACACTAGTAAGCTCGGGCTTTCTCCAGATTGTGTCTTGTTCGGGGTTTTTTGTGTGTTCGGCGTTTTCGTTAGACTTTAGTTGGCAGCGCTATCGTGAGACTAAGTGCAAATACTCACAAGCGTGCACATAGACACCGCACACGATGCTCAACACGGGGCAGTGCAGGGACGTAGCAGGATTTCCAAGTGAAGAAAGTGGACGTGAGTGGGAAATATTGGGGTAATGACAAGTTGATGCATGCTTAATACTATATCCTTCCTAGCTAGCGGCCACGTCGAAAGCCTTCTAATGCCAAAAACAGCCATCTACCGGTTAATAGGCTTTTTGTTCCTGTACTAGTTAGGAGTATGAGTACCAGACTGGTGGATTTCATGAAGACACGAGGCAAGCTGACTGGGGGAGTCGAGGTGAAATCACATGGGTGGATGGTATGTGACATATCTAGCCCGGATCGTTCCATGCTTTGCAGCAAAACGGTTCGGAGATATATCGTTTTGGGAATTAGCATCGGCCTTGATGATAATTCTTCGATACTTGATGGAAGCTGCTGCTTGAGCATGATGATACGATTCTGAAATTTCCGTGTTAGCATGACAGTTTGGCACGTCGAGAAGCGCTTGGATACAAACCAACAAATACACTTATTTCAACCATATGGGAATTTTCCGATTGTCGTTCCCAGTGACCAATCAATGACAAGAATCTCCTCTCACCTTCCGACATTCTGGTCGAAGTGGTAGTTTCCGCACTGTCTATTCCAGTCTTGTTTGGCGGTTTCGGTAGGTATTGAGGTAGCGTGGCCGAAAGGAAAACCCTTCACTATGAAGCGACAGACGGTCTGAGTTGAGGAAATTGGATGCGTAGTGTGATGTGATCGATGGCATCATTGACTATTTGAAAAAGATCGAAAAATTCTTCAACCCGAGTGTCTTTTCGGCATAACCAGCGGAACAAGTGTTGACATTTTCCTTGCAAATTGTTAGTCTCGAGTGCTGGAATGGTTGTTTTGAGCTCACTTACCATATGAGCAACATCAAATTTAATTATACGAGACTAAGCAACCTGCGGCTCACTGGGCACATTGATTGCATTCCAATTCTCCCCTTCAGATAGCTGCTAGCAAGATCACAAGTCAATTAGTTGAGAGAAATGGTTTGTCGCATCTCTGTCCCTACTATTCTTGGTTCAATTACAGAACTGGTCTGGCGTAATATCATCGACACGTTTCCGGATATTCTCTAGTAGGCATTCAAAGAATTGTGTAGCCACAAATTCGAGGCCATTATCTATGTCACGGGGCGTTTCATGGAAGGAATGCATGATCATTCCATCCGTTAAACTCACGGGCCCGTTAAGTATCAAGCCCAGACGTGTGAACTTTGCACCTGCGCTTCCAAACCAAATTCCCACTTCTAATAAACGGTAAGAAGTGAATAAGTTGGAGCCTTGGAATCGGATGATGTGTGTCGGATGAAGATTTCGATTTTCGATTTCTCCTTGAAGCAAGCGGCATATTACACCCACCATCATGTATTCTTCACCGTTATCAGCACATCCCACCACTATCAGGTGTTTCTGAAGGCTTCCCACCGCCCTCTGCAAGTATACACGGTGCGGCTGACTTTTGGCGATCCATTTGAAATATGAGACCGGCATTTTCCTTTGAATGCATGACCCATTTGGAATGTGCTACTTCAAAGTGTCATAGGATGGATTTCATAATTCTACAAGACAGTGCTAGCGTATCTTGAACATATTGAAATAGAAGCGTAGTATTATTTCGGAAATACAGAATACAACAACGATGGACCTTGAAGTGTCACAGTGACCATGTGCATCTGTCAGTGTCTCGTCCTTTCAGCTTTTCCCCCGCAATGAAGCTGTCAATCCAATGCATCTCATGATTTCCATCCGTAACAAGAACGTGGGTTTCTCTACATTGACATGGATGCCAGTGAATGGTGGCTATCCTTCTCGCTTTCGCTCCCCCTTCCTTCTCTCAAGTTGAAGGCGTACAAAGGTATGCTTCAGTGGGATATTAATTACACAGGTAAACTAATCACCTAATTCACAAGTTCAGAACTAGTTCAGTGGTACCAGTCCAATACTATTCGCAGCCACAAATGTCATTTCACAAGTACCAGGTACCTTTGTAACTAACGCAGCGGCTATATTCTGTGTCCGATGTACTTAGGAAATGTATCTATTTCTAGTAAATTCTTCAATAATCTCCGATGTATTCGACGCCTACTTAGGTAACCAAGCAATCAAAAAATTGTGCTAAAGACTAAGGATCTCAAATACATCAACCGACACAAGTCTTGTATTGAAGGAGATTATTGGGGGCGAAGGAAAGCGGTATTTAATTAGACCCCTCCATCCGCATCTAGGCTTATTTGCCCCAGAATATATCCACAAGATTGCAGGCTAGAAGCCATGGACATTCAGTACACATGGCATTCCAGGATGCGTCTATGACATCTCGCCATCAAAGCGCTTCTACAGTGCCAGAAAAAATCTCAAATCTTGTACTACCATCGTGTGAATCCTGACCTGTAGTTAGCAAATCATTTGGAGTCTAGCGCCAAGACATGTTCTTGTTTATTTTTATAGGGAAATGTACGCGGCTCCTCAAGTAATGTCGAAAAAGTCTGCAGCACTAGCAGGGAATCATAGACGAGATTCATGTAAGTCTTCGGAGCTCAAAGTTTGAAAGGGTGTAAGCAGGCACGCTCGCAACAAACCATCCTGTGGTAGGTTAATTGTAATGTATTCAGCAGGATTCCGAAATGCAGTGATACATAACGGGCACTCCCACGATTTTTTCCTTGTCAATCTTCTGGAAGATCCATGGGTATAATTTAGAGTATCTGTAGAAAAGCTATCGATGGAAAAAGTGGAAAGCCACCAGATGTGGGAAAATTCAAAAACCACATCTGCCACATCCGCTTTGCTGGGAAGGGCTGCTGAGAGAAAGCATGATGAATGGCATCGCTTATGTCTCCATCAAACCCTTCTATTTACCATGCATACATAGAGTATGTAAAGCATGCAGTGAGAAACTGCAATGCAACAGCCGGGTACCGAATGTGTAGAGGAGAAGCGTGTTGCAGTTACGAATGTAAGCTGAACGTCTCTAGGGATGGGATGTCGATGTTGTATATTACAGCGGATCTATACGAGGGCCTGTTGTTATTGAATGCCGGGTCCACACGTAAAGCACTTTTCTTCGTCAAAATTCACCTATTTTAGAATTCAATATTAAATTAATTAATATTATTATATCTTCAAGATTCTATATATAAATGAATTTT